>JANRMT010062836.1:14359266-14470630 GCA_026402145.1 Polypterus bichir lapradei
ACCTGACCGCAGTACGTCCACTTCCGCCCTTCCTCCGCCATCTTCCCTGACGTCAACAATCCCGTCATCCCTCACGCCTCCTTCCCAGCATTCCTCCACTTCCGGCCCCTCCTGTATAAAGATGGCCGCCGACGACTGTGAAATGTCGCACATATGAATGATTTTTGTTTATATGACTGTTGACGATAATTACTATTGCTTTTTGTTTACAGTATACGGGGCCAAAACCCCAACCCTTTATGCTGTATTTGTCTTTTCTTTTACAGTGGCGTAGCCGGCAGGATACTGCACAGAAGAACATGACTGAAAGGCAGGACCTCAATACTGTGCTGCAGGGCATGAACGCCCAGATCCAGTCCCTGCAGCAAGCACAGGCCGCTACTACCCGGGAACTGGAGGCCGTGAAGGCGAAACTCGCGGAAGCCGAGAGGGTATGGGCCGACCCGCCTCGTCCTAAACCTCCGTCCCTGGTCCCGATGACGGAGGCGGACGACATTGAGTCCTATTTGGGCATTTTTGAAAGGACGGCCACCCGCAACGGGTGGCAGCGGTCCGAGTGGGCATCCATTCTGGCGCCCTACCTGAAGGGGCCCGCGCAGCGGGCCTATTATGACCTCCCTGAGGAGGAAGCCGCGGACTATAAGCTCCTGAAACAGGAGATCCTGGCCCGCTACGGCATCACGCCGAGCCAGCAGGCGAGTGAATGGCGGAGCTGGCAGTTTGACCCCGAGAAGCCGGCCCGAGCGCAGGCCTTCGAGTTCTGGGGTAAGATGGGCCGGTGGCTACGGCCCGAGGGTCCCCAAGCCCGGAAGTTCGTGGAGCAGGTGGCCTGTGAGGGCCTGGTCAATGCACTGCCCAGCTCCCTCGCCCAGCAGGTTCGGCGCCACCCCTATACGGACATGCCAGGGCTCCTGGAAGTCCTGGAGCGTCAGCTCGCGGTTTTCCGAGCCGGGGGGGCAGAAAGGCAAGCTCGCGGGAACCGGCAGGGACGGGCGGCCACCCCCGAGCCCTCTCGACGCGCTGCGGAAGCGCCTCCTAGACCCCGAGAAAAGCCGGTCTCCCCACGCTGTTACAAGTGCGGAGAGACCGGCCACCTGCTACCGACCTGTCCTCTGAACACCCCGATGGACTGCACCTGGGCCTCTGCGGAAAGGTACTGTACTCCGCCGCATCCCTTGGCGAGTCCGAACACGGGAGTGGTGTTGGTAAACGGGCACTCAGTGGTGGCTCTTTTTGACTCCGGCAGCAACATAACGATTGTCGCTCGCCGTTATGTCTTACCGCGACAGTGGCTAAACAAACATTTACGAGTCACTTGTGTTCACGGAGAGACCAGGACTTACCGTTCCGCAGAATGTTATCTTTCCTGTAGAGGCGAGTTGTCCAAGCTGTTGGTCGCGGTGTTGCCCGAACCCCCCTATCCAGTGATCCTGGGACAAGACTGGTCGCATAGAAAAAGCGATAAGACACGCACCGCTCCTGGGGCTTCACTGGGTTTGGTTATGGAGGGACAAGGCACCCTTCCCGTGGTCTCCACGCCATGCACAGAGGCAAGCCACAATGGCATAGGCACAATGGGGGAGGTGTCTCAGGCGACGGACTCTGAACCGGAACCTCCCACCGGCGAAGGGACGAGCCAGGGAACACCACCGCCCAACCTTTCATTAGATCCCCTGACCAACCTGGATCATCAATTTCACTCCACGCCCGCCTCATTTAAAAGAGAGCAGTGGAATGACGATTCCCTGCGGTTTGCCAGAAATGCGATTGTTCTTCCAGGCAGCTCACAAGCTGACGGTTCCATGCCACGCGAGCCCTTCTTTGTGTTGGAGAATAATCTGTTGTATCGGGTGGCAACTCACGAGGACGAGGTGCGAAAGTTGCTGCTAGTGCCGCGTACCTTCCGGCGGGAGGTATGCGAACTAGCTCATGCACACCTCCTAGGCGCCCACCTCGGGGCCAAAAAAACATTGGAGAGAATTAAGCTCCGTTTTTACTGGCCCGGGATCAACGAGGAGGTCCGGCGTTTCTGTCAATCCTGTCCGGACTGCCAGATTCACCAGATTCCTAGGAGGGACCGTGCTCCTCTCGTCCCGATACCCCTAATAGACGTTCCCTTTGACTGGATAGGGGTCGACTTAGTAGGGCCCCTGGAACCCTCGAGCTGTGGCCACAAGTATATATTGGTCATGGTTGATTATGCAACCCGATACCCAGAGGCGGTTCCCCTGCGCTCCGCTACCACCAAAAACATCGCACGGGAATTAGTCAACCTCTTTTCGAGAGTGGGTATCCCTAAAGAAGTCCTCACGGACCAGGGTACCCCCTTCACTTCAGATACGTTCAGGGAAGTTGCCAGATTACTGAGAATAAAGCACCTAAAGACGTCTGTCTACCACCCCCAAATGGACGGTCTGGTAGAACACTTTAACCAGACGCTTAAACAGATGCTTCGTAAGGTAGTCAGCGCTGATGGCAGGAACTGGGACCAGCTCCTGCCGCTTGTGCTTTTTGCCTACCGGGAGGTGCCCCAGGCCTCTACGGGCTTCTCCCCTTTTGAATTATTGTATGGGCGACAGCCCCGGGGACTTTTGGACATTCTAAAAGAAGGCTGGGAGGCTGAGGCTGAGGCCCTTCCCTCCTCCAATATATTGGAGTATGTAGCGCAACTGCGCGACAGGCTCACCAAAATCAGGCCACTCCTCAAAGACCACGTGACTCGTGCGCAGGCAGCGCAGGCCCGGTGTTACAACCGCAACTCTGTCCTCCGGGACTTCCACCCGGGGGATCGAGTGATGGTGCTCGTTCCCACCTCCCACTCCAAGCTGCTAGCTCACTGGCAGGGGCCATACGAGGTTAAGGAAAGAAAGGGGCTCGTCGACTATTTAGTTAAGCAACCTAATCGTCGGCCGAGCGAGAGGATCTATCATGTTAACTTGTTAAAACCATGGAAGGACAGGGAGGAGACTCCCGATGCACATAGATCCCTCCCCCTATTCGCTAGAACGACTGCCCTTAACCTCGGCGACAAGCTAACACCCGTACAGCGGCGAGAGATAACCCAAGCTATCTACGCCATCCCCGAAGTGGTGAGTGAGTCGCCAGGCCGGACCTCGCTGATTGCCCACGATATAGTCACGGAACCCAGAGTAGTCATCCGGGAGAGGCCCTACAGACTCCCGGAGGCAAAACGCGCCGAAGTGGAACTGGAGGTACAACGAATGCTGGACTTGGACATTATCGAGGAAATGACTTTAGACGTCTAAACCAGGTCTCCAAGTTCGATGCCTACCCGATGCCCCGCATTGTCGACCTGCTCGAGCGGCTGGGTGCGGCTCGGTATCTGACTACTCTTGATATGACAAAAGGGTATTGGCAAATTCCCTTAACGGCATCTGCCAAAGAGAAAACCGCCTTTAGCACCCCTAGTGGACATTGGCAATACAAGGTCCTCCCATTTGGGCTGCACGGGGCCCCTGCGACCTTTCAACGTCTGGTGGATAGAGTGCTAAAGCCCCACCAGTCCTATAGTGCCGCCTACCTGGATGACGTCGTCATCTATTCCGGCACCTGGGAGGAGCATCTATTGCAGCTCTCTGCTGTCCTCACGACACTGGCTAAAGCCGGCCTCCGCATTAACCCCCGTAAGTGTTTTTTTGGCTTAAAGGAGGCCAAGTATTTAGGCTACCTGGTGGGACGAGGACAGGTGTGACCCCAATGTTCCAAGGTCAAAGACATCCTGGAATGGCCCCGTCCGAATACCAAGAGACAGGTGCAGGCTTTCTTGGGGCTGGCGGGGTACTACCGCCGGTTCGTACCCCGTTTCTCCGAGAGGGCAGCACCCTTGACTAGCTTAACAAAGAAGGAGGCTCCCCTACATGTGGTATGGAACGATAAGGCGGAACACGCCTTCAGTGACCTGAAACAGGCCCTTACTTCGGCACCTGTATTACGGACCCCTGATTTTGGGCTACCCTTTATCCTCCAGACCGACGCTTCGGTGCCGACGCCGTGTTGAGCCAAAGCGTTGATGGTGTCGAACACCCCGTGATGTACCTAAGCCGGAAACTGCTGGACCGAGAGGTCAGGTACGCGGCGGTGGAGAGGGAAGCCCTGGCTATTAAGTGGGCCGTGACTTATCTCCGGTACTACCTGTTGGGTCACGAATTCACTCTGGTGACTGATCACGCTGCACTTCAGTGGATGCCCCTCCACAAAGAGTCGAATCCGCGGGTCACCAGGTGGTTCCTGGACTTGCAGCCCTATAAGTTCACGGTTACTTATCGCCGCGGCGGCCTTCAGGCCAACGCCGATGCCCTCTCTCGCGTCCACGACCTCTCGGTTAGGTCCGCCAGACCAGACGGTCTTGGGCTGAGGGGGGAGTCGTGTCACGCATGCGCGAATAGGAGACCGCGGACGGACCCGAAACTGCTTCGAAGGACGTTGGCCGGTAGGGAATGGCGGGGTACTAACCTTTCTGCTCTTTCTTCTAGGAAAAAAGACGCTACGCCATCGTAACCTGACCGCAGTACGTCCACTTCCGCCCTTCCTCCGCCATCTTCCCCGACGTCAACAATCCCGTCATTCCTCACGCCTCCTTCCCAGCATTCCTCCACTTCCGGCCCCTCCTGTATAAAGATGGCCGCCGACGACTGTGAAATGTCGCGCATATGAATGATTTTTGTTTATATGACTGTTGACGATAATTACTATTGCTTTTTGTTTACAGTATACGGGGCCAAAACCCCAACCCTTTATGCTGTATTTGTCTTTTCTTTGACTATATATATATATATATATATTTATTGTTACACACGTGCGCATGGGAGGCAGCTAAAGGGCTTGAGTAAGAACAGTTCCGAGGCATACCGGGATGTGGCAGAGTGCACCGACTCTTTATCTCCCTTTCCTGTAGATCATTCATGGGAGGTTCCACCTGGCTCTCTTGACATCACTTCCGGGACCGAGCCTATGGAAGGAGACCTTCCCAGCTCCGGACCCTGTGATGTCACGTCCGGGCTCGAACCAGTGGCTGAAGACCTTCATGATCCCGACCCCTATGATCTCACTTCCTGTCTCCCCCTTTAAAAGCCTGCACCTTTTTCCTATTCCCTTAGTTCTGTTCTGGACTCAGTTTTGTGCACATCAGTGCTGTATTCACTTTTTATGACTTCAAGCCAGGAAATCAATTATACAGGTGGCTGACCCAAACCTTTCCATGACTCTGTGTTGAGTTTCTGACATTGGCGTAGTCGGGAGAATGGAGAAGTCCCGGAAGAGAAGGGGACAGAACCTGCAATGTACCCAGGTGGGAGCGTACCGGCGCAGAGTTTTTAGGCAGGGAGGGTGCCCCGTGGTTCGGCGAGACCCCGGTATGGGCTCCGCTCCCAGCATGCGTAACTAGGCCATCTAGAAAGTCCAGGGAGTGTGCGGGAGAAGCTCACAGACTTAGGCTGTTCCGGAGGGGGGAGGCAAATGGGGTTTATGATGCTCTCTCGGAGAAGAGTGCCCGCCTCCCTGTGAAACCAAAGCCCCAATTACCACCTAGGGGTGCCCCAGACTGGCAGGTGAGTAAAATAAAAAACAGGAGGTTGGACCTAGAGCGGCCGACCCTCAAACAAGCCTGGTCCTTCTGGGCAATGGTAGGGCAGAGGCTACGGCTATTTGAGAACAAGCCCTACCACATAATAGAGCAGGTAGTTTGCTATCTGCTCCTGAAAGCGCTTCCCCCATGGCATCACCCAGCCGGTCTGGGGCAAGCAGTTTGTGAACATTGAGGAGCTCAAAGAGCTTCTGGAGACTCAAAGGACGGTCTCACAATCTGAGGAAGCAAAACCATTCCTTTGTCGAACTCAGCCGGAGTACATCCCGAAGCCTAGCCCCTCCCAACAACCCGGAGCTTGTACCGGCGTCCCCGGACTCGCGGACACACAAACTGCTTGGAGGCGAGGCAGTTGTTCACAAAGTGGTGAACCTCGCCCCATCCTTGCTTGTGAACGACTGAGCCTTTTGGGGATGCTCCTTTTATACCCAATCATGACAAACACCTGTTTTCAATTAACCTGTTCACCTGTGGAATGTTCAAAACAGGTGTTTTTTGAACATTCCTCAACTTTCCCAGCCTTTTGCTGCCCCTGTCCCAGCTTTTTTGGAACGTGTTGAAGGCATCAAATTCAAAATGAGTGAAGATTTGCAAAACAACAATAAAGTTTATCAGTTTGAACATTAGATATCTTGTCTTCGTAGTGTATTCAACTGAATATAGGTTGAAAAGGATTTGCAAATCATTGTATTCTGTTTTTATTTACGTTTTACACAACGTCCCAAATTCATTAAAATTGGGGTTGTACATACAGTGTATCGTGAAAATATTCACAGCGCATCACTTTTTCCACATTTTGTTATGTTACAGCCTTATTCCAAAATGGATTAAATTCATTTTTTCCTCAGAATTCTACACACAACACCCCATAATGACAATGTGAAAAAAGTTTACTTTAGATTTTTGCAAATTTATTAAAAATAAAAAAAACTGAGAAATCACATGTACATAAGTATTCACAACCTTTGCCATGAAGCGCAAAATTGAGCTCGGGTGCATCCTGTTTCCCCTTATCATCCTTGAGATGTTTCTGCAGCTTAATTGGAGTCCACCTGTGGTAAATTCAGTTGATTGGACATGATTTGGAAAGGCACGCACCTGTCTATATAAGGACCCACAGTTGACAGTTCATGTCAGAGCACAAACCAAGCATGAAGTCAAAGGAATTGTCTGTAGACCTCTGAGACATGATTGTCTCGAGGCACATATCTGGGGAAGGTTACAGAAAAATTTCTGCTGCATTGAAGGTCCCAATGAGCACAGTGGCCTCCATCATCCGTAAGTGGAACAAGTTCAAAACCATCAGGACTCTTCCTAGAGCTGGTCGGCCATCTAAACTGAGCGATCGGGGGAGAAGGGCCTTAGTCAGGGAGGTGACCAAGAACCCGATGGTCATTCTGTCAGAGCTCCAGAGGTCCTCTGTGGAGAGAGGAGAACCTTCCAGAAGGACAACCATCTCTGCAGCAATCCACCAATCAGGCCTGTATGGTAGAGTGGCCAGATGGAAGCCACTCCTTAGTAAAGGGCACATGGCAGCCCGCCTGGAGTTTGCCAAAAGGCACCTGAAGGACTCTCAGACCATGAGAAACAAAATTCTCTTGTCTGATGAGACAATGATTGAACTCTTTGGTGTGAATGCCAAGCGTCACGTTTGGAGGAAACCAGGCACCGCTCATCACCAGGCCAATACCATCCCTACAGTGAAGCATGGTGGTGGCAGCATCATGCTGTGGGGATGTTTTTCAGGGGCAGGAACTGGGAGACTAGTCAGGATAAAGGGAAAGATGACTGCAGCAATATACAGAGACATCCTGGATAAAAACCTGCTCCAGAGCGCTCTTGACCTCAGACTGGGGCGACGGTTCATCTTTCAGCAGGACAACTACTCTAAGCACACAGCCAAGATATCAAAGGAGTGGCTTCAGGACAACTCTGTGAATGTCCTTGAGTGGCCCAGCCAGAGCCCAGACTTGAATCCGATTGAACATCTCTGGAGAGATCTTAAAATGGCTGTGCACCGATGCTTCCCATCCAACCTGATGGAGCTTAAAAGGTGCTGCAAAGAGGAATGGGCGAAACTGACCAAGGATAGGTATGCCAAGCTTGTGGCATCATATTCAAAAAGACTTGAGGCTGTAATTGCCTTCAAAGGTGCATCGACAAAGTATTGAGCAATAGTGTATATATACATATACAGTGGAACCTCGGCTCACGTACAACTCGGTTCACGACCAAAAAGCTCGCCAAACTTTTGCCTCGGTTCACAACCACACACTCAGTATACGAACAAGCCAGTTTCCCTTGCCTGCCTGAGCTGAGCTGAGAGAGAGAGAGAGAGCAAGAGCGAGCGAGCACGTGCCTGCTGGGGAGGGGGAGGGGGAGGAGGAGATTGCTGCACGTGTTTGCCTGCCTATCTGCAGGCTGTAGTGCAAGCGAACCATCCCCCCACCACAGGCAGGCTGAGAGAGAAAGAGAGAGAGAGAAAGCGAGCAAGCCGCGTGGCTGCCTGGCTTTTTCATTTAAGTAAAGCCGCTCCTTGTTTTCAGTCAGATGTGCACTCTCTTTGTGCTCTAGAGTATTTCATGTGCTTTTGCAGTTAACTATGGCTTCTAAGCAAGTGAAGAGTGGTGAGAAGAAAGTTTTGAAGAAAATTGAAATCGAAGTAAAGAAAGAAATTACAAGAGGTGGAAAAACTGTTTACCAGTTTACTCATTTACCAATCTAAGAACCCTCGTGCTTTCAAGCAGCACAATGTAAACAAAGCCAGACTGCCAGTAATGTGGAGGGCAAACATGAAGGGTTGGGTCACAAGAACTTTGTTTTTGGAATGGCTGCATGAGGCTTTCACTCCCACCAGCTAAAAGCACCAGAAACCCAAGAAATCACAAGAGAGAAAACACCTGAAAGAAAACACTTCATGCCAGAACTCGACTCATGCAAGGTTAGTTTTCTTGGTGGTTTTTGTATTACGGATTTTTCAAAAGTTAATTTTTCAGTTCATAATGCGATTTGTTGCAATGTTACTTTTCTCTTTTTTCAAATGTTCTCTTTTTTCCTTGTGCTTAAAACTCATGAAAGTGTTTACAAATGGAGTTTTTCATAGCGCGATTAGATGCAATGTTACTTTTCTCTTTTTTCAAATGTTCCTTTTTTTCCGCTGTGCTTAAAACTCATTTTATAAAAAGTGTTTACAGCGATTGGAATGTAAGGCTAAAATAGAGTGATCTTGTTACAGTACTTTTTTGGTTGCTTGTGAGTTGGTTTTTGCATGCACTTCGGATTTGTTCTAATGTTCCTTTTTTTTCTGCTGTGCTTAAAACTCATTTTAAAAACAGTGTTTACAGCGATCAGGCTTTAAGTTTAATAGCGTGATCTCCTGCAATCTTACTTTTTTGGTTGCTTGTGGTTGGTTTTTGCATGCACTTCGGATTTGTTGTAATGTTCCTTTTTTCCACTGTGCTTAAAACTGATTTTAAAAAAAATGCTGCGCGAGCACGTGCTACAGAGAGATTAGAGAGCGCAAGCGAGCAAGCACAGATATAGAGAGAGAGAGAGAGAGAGAGAGAGAGCGCAGGCAGCTGACAGGGAAGGGATGGGGGGGAGGATAGGGGGTGGGTGGTGTGTGTGTGCGAGAGAGAGAGAGAGAGAGAGAGAGAGCCAGCCTGCTCCTGTAGCTGTGGGTGGGAGGGAGGGGCTTTGGTGGTGTGTGTGCTACAGAGAGAGAGAGCGCGAGCGAGCCAGCTCGTGTAGCTGAGCAGGGAGCCTGGGTGTTTTGTGTAATAGTAAAACTAATGTAAAAACATTGAATAACACTGACACAAAACACCCAGGCTCCCTGATCAGCTACACGAGCTGGCTCGCTCGCGCTCTCTCTTTCTCTCTCTGTAGCACACACACCACCAAAGCCCCTCCCTCCCTACCTCAGCTACAGGAGCAGCCTGGATCACGCTCTCTCTCTCTCGCACACACACACACCCCCCTATTTCTCCCCCCATCCATTCCCTGTCAGCTGCCCGTGCTCTCTCTCTCTCTCCGCTTGCTCGCTCGTGCTCTCTAATCTCTCTGTAGCAGGTGCTTGCGCAGCATTTTTTTTTTTTTAAATGAGTTAAGCACAGCAGAAAAAAACCATCGCACAAATCCGAACTGCATTTAAAAACCAACTCACAAGCAACCAAAAAAGTAACATTGCAGGAGATCACGCTATTAAACTTAAAGCCTGATCGCTGTAAACAATGTTTTTAAAATGAGTTTTAAGCACAGCAGAAAAAAACATCGCACAAATCCGAACTGCATTTAAAAACTAACTCACAAGCAACCAAAAAAGTAACACTGCAACAAATCACACGATGAAGTCCTCCATGTAAACAATTTTTTTAATGAGTTTTAAGCACAAGGAACAAAGCGAACATTTGAAAAAAGAGAAAAGTAACATTGCACCTAATCGCGCTATGAAAAACTCCATTTGTAAACACTTTCATGAGTTTTAAGCACAAGGAAAAAAGCGAACATTTGAAAAAAGAGAAAAACAACATTGCAACAAATCGCATTATGAACTAAAAAATTAACTTTTGAAAAATCCGTAATACAAAAACCACCAAGAAAACTAACCTTGCATGAGACGAGTTCTGGCATGAAGTGTTTTCCTTCAGGTGTTTTCTCTCTTGTGATTTCTTGGGTTTCTGGTGCTTTTAGCTGTTTAGCTGGTGGGAGTGAAAGCCTCATGCAGCCATTCCAAAAAGAAAGTTCTTGTGACCCTCCACATTACTGGCAGTCTGGCATTGTTTACATTATGCTGCTTGAAAGCACGAGGGTTCTCAGATTGGTAAATGAGTAAACTGGTAAACAGTTTTTCCACCTCTTGTAATTTCTTTCTTTACTTCGATTTCAATTTTCTTCAAAACTTTCTTCTGACAACTCTTCACTTGCTTAGAAGCCATAGTTAACTGCAAAAGCACACGAAATACTGTAGAGCACAAAGAGAGTGCACGTCTTATTGAAAACAATGAACAAGGAGTGGCTTTGCTTAAATGAAAAAGCTAGGCAGTTTTCTTTCTCTCTCAGGAAGCCAACAGATAGGCAGGCAAACACGTGCAGCAATCTCCTCCTCCTCCCCCTCCCCAGCAGGCACGTGGAATTGGGGGGGATGGTTCACTTACTGCCTGCAGATAGGCAGGAAAACACGTGCAGCAATCTCCTCCTCCCCCTCCCCAGCAGGCACGTGCTCGCTCACTCGCTCTTGCTCTCTCTCTCTCTCTCTCAGCTCAGGAGGCAAGGGAAACTGGCTTGTTTAGCAAACACGTGCAGCAATCTCCTCCTCCCCCTCCCCAGCAGGCACGTGCTTGCTCGCTCTTGCTCGCTCTCTCAGCTCAGCTCAGGCAGGCAAGGGAAACTGGCTTGTCCGGCAAACACGTGCAGCAATCTCCTCCTCCCCCTCCCCAGCAGGCACGTGCTTGCTCGCTCTTGCTCTCTCTCTCTCTCTCTCTCTCTCTCAGCTCAGCTCAGGCAGGCAAGGGAAACTGGCTTGTCCGGCAAACACGTGGAGCAATCTCCTCCTCCCCCTCCCCAGCAGGCACGTGCTTGCTCGCTCTTGCTCTCTCTCTCGCAGCTCAGCTCAGGCAGGCAGGCAGGCAAGGGAAACTGGCTTGTTCGTATACTGAGTGTGTGGTTGTGAACCGAGGCAAAGGTTTGGCGAGCTTTTTGGTCGTGAACCGAGTTGTACGTGAACCGAGGTTCCACTGTATACATATACATACTGCTCAAAGGAACACTTTTTAATCAGAGTATAGCATCCAATCAATCAAACTTCTGGGATATCGATCTGGTCAGTTAAGTAGTTTCAGCTGCTTTGATGTTAATGAAATTACATGTGCACTAGAGGGGCAACTATTTGATGACCCCCAAAACAGGAATGGTTTAACAGGTGGAGGCCACTGATATTTTCCCCTTTTCATCTTTTCTGACTGTTTTTCACTAGTTTTGCATTTGGCTACGGTCAGTGTCACTACTGGTAGCATGAGGTGATACCTGGACCTTACAGATGTTGCACAGGTAGTCCAACTTCTCCAGGAGGGCACATGAATATGTGCCATTGCCAGAAGGTTTTCTGTGTCTCCCAGCACAGACTCAATGGTATGGAGGAGATTTCAGGAGACAGGCAGTTAGTCTAGGAGAGCTGGACAAGGCTGCAGAAGGTGCTTAACCCATCAGCAGGACCGTTATCTGCTCCTTTGGGCAAGGAGGAACAGGATGAGCACTGGCAGAACCCTATAAAATAACCTCCAGCAGGCCACTGGTGTGAATGTCTCTGACCAAACAGTCAGAAATAGACTTCATGAGCGTCGCCCAAGTGCCCGACATCCTCTAGTGGGCCCTGTGTTCATTGCCTGGCACCGTGGAGCTCGATATATATGGGAACCCTGGTTTTCCCTATGATCAAAAGTTATGTGATACTTTCCAACTTGCACCTTTTTTTGTCAATTTTTTTGGAAATCTACAACCCTTTAATATATTATACTCCTAAATATGTTTTATAATACGGTAAAATTAGAAAAACTGCCTTAATCCATTCCTAAAACATGCTACATGAAGAGATACACTATTGAATGGGAGTGCTGAAAGTGAGCAATCACATTAGGAAAGCAAAAGGATATACAACAAATAAAGGTTGTGTGGTTAGACAAAATTTCTTTTCTAGGTAAAAAAGTGTATTTAGCAGTGTCAACTGCACTAATATAAGATCTAGAAAGAAGACCATTACTTGTTTGTTCATCTGAACTATAATTCTTTTTCCCAAGAAGGAATTCATACACTCACTTAAACTGTCTACTTCTTATAGCTTATCCAATAATTAAGACCTGCACCCCAAAGCATCACTCTTTCATGGGTATACTAGAATAAAATACAATTTTTTAAGTCAATATCTTATCAGAGTCAACATTTCAAAAGCTTATTACCTGCTGTTGAAGACGGTGCTTATCATCTTCCAGCTGTTTAGCCTTTAACCTCTCCAACTCAACTTGATGGGCACAATCTTCCCGAATTCGTCTGCTGGTGTCCTGTAACTCTCTCATTCCACGTTCATGGTCAGATTGCATTTCCTTCCTCATTTTCTTCAGCTTCAGAAAAAAGATAATAATGTGTATTTAACCTTTAATATAAAAACATTTTATTTTGTATTATCTAACAAACATAAAAAACAACATACTGTGTAACTCATTTTCTAAATCCTCTTATTCAAATAGAAGTAGTGGTGCACTTACTCTACATATATTTTCCATAGCCAGAACCAACTTGCTGAATTCTTTTTCATAATGATTTATATGCTTAATTAAGATGCAAAGGAAAATTTGATTATGCAACCTTACATTACTTGACAACCACCAAGCTGAAAAAATAATTGTCATGTTCTTTAAAAAAAAAAAAAAAAAAAAAATTTTTATACATTTCTAAACAAATTTAGTATATCGTTTACACTTTTATTTTTTAACGGTATTCAACTGAATAGCAGCAGCAGTAATTATATATTTCATACACAAAAATATTTAAAAAGATCAAAATTAGCAGGTGAAATAAAATATAAATTTAAAGGCAAATAAAAAATACAGGAGCAAATAATCCTATTTGCAATTAAAAGTTCCATATCAGAAACAAACTAAAACATACTATTTTCAAATATTAAAGAAGAGACTAGGTTGGCCAAGTAGTCCATGGTAAAAAGGTAATCATACTTCACCCTGCTTCTAGAGGATGATTGATCAGATATGTGGATGTTGGTTCATACCAAGGGATTTTGGTTGTAACTGTTCAAAGACAGTTAAGATGGTGTATCTGTGCTGAAAATATAATGTACCTCTTTATACACATTACAAAAGGACTACCAGTGATAGAAATGCTGAATTCAAAAAATGACATTTCATTGTCAGTTCTCTGTACTTGACTGTGTCTTCTAAACTTGGAAGCACTGTAATCATTAATGAGCACATTGAAAATTGAAAAAAACTGAAAGCTTTACATTTGGATAAGATGTTGAACTTCATTAAGACCTATTAACACTCATCTCCATGTAAATACAATGAGCACAAATGTATAATTCATTGATGTCTGAAGTTCTTTATTTATGCCATTTTTGGCCAATAAAGATAAATAAAGAAGACTGTACTAAGGACACAAATGTTTCTCACATTTTAAATTCAATAGTTGGCTCCTTTCTATCAAATAATAACTAGTAATTGTTAAAAAGAGACACACTGCTTAATAACACATAAAAATAAGATAAATTTAGCAGAAAAGGTTTATTTTATGTATTATACATACATTTATTAAGAATCCATTTTTATGGTAAGTCAAAAACTCTTTCTTTACATTAAAAAAGAGTTTTAAATCAGTTTGTTTAGGAAAAGCAACATACTAATTACATGAGCAGCTATTCCACATGCCATCATTAACATATATGTGGGATGATAAATTAGAATCCTCCCAGTTTTGTGCAATATTAGAAACACATTAAACCGTTATTCCTACAAATCCTCATGTCTATATGATAGCAGTTACATTCTTATCAAGGCTATCACCTGTACATATAGCTGGAAAATCTTGTATCTATAGCTGTGTCCAGCATCCTCTGTCAGTCTTTATTTAAGTAGCAGCACATCATTGTTAAATAATTCTCAGCTGTTAGTTCAGTCCAATAGTGTTGTGAGAGTAAACTTTCTGGCTAGGGTGAGTGGAGTTTCCAGCTTTTATTTCTTCTTGACAAAATATTTGTCAAATGTCTTGCTACAGTGCCTCTAGATGGAAAGTGGTATTCTAGTTGAAATAACTGATTAGCAGTTTTTGCTGTCAATTATGCTCATTGGCACCATGTTTTGTGCTATCGCTGTACATTGCAGCACCTCTGCTAAAATGAGAGGTGCTGCAGTCTGGCCTGGCAAGGGACAATATGAATAATAGTTTAACAGCAATTTTCCAGGGGTACCCAGGAAGGCTTTACTGAAATTTTTAAAGAATAATTATATTTACAAACAGCACCAAAATGAGGGAAAGTGCTTAGTAGTTTAGAGTTATGCACTACAGCATTTGCAATAAGTGTGTAGACTTTTGGATTCAAATTAAATTTTCACTCATTAAAAAAATGTAAATAACCCATGTTTAGACATCTGCACACGAATGTGTATTTGTCAAATAAAACTATCTTGGGAGTATAGGCACGCAGCATGGTGTAGTGGTTAAGGTTTTGGACTTCAAACATTGAGATTGTGGGTTCAAATCCTGCTACTGATACTAAGCAAGAGCAAGTCACTTCATCTGCCTGTGCTCCAATTAGAAAAACAAATGAAATGTAACCAATTGTATTCCAAACATTGTAATGATTTGGATAAAAATGTCAGCCAAATAAGAAAATGTAATTATCCAAACCACCTAAGAAAATCCCAATTAAAAATAAATACAGAGAGAGAGGAAAAAGAGAGAGAGAAAATATATTCATGAAAATCTTTAGCTCACTTCTACTACCTACAAGTGACAAAGCTGGTTTTAATTCGTAATAATTATACCATTTCGTTTGGCAGTGTAAATTATCAAATATCTGCATATCATTTATAAAGAAAGGAAAACAAATACTAAACTTAAAGCAAGTGACTGAATTGATACAAAGATTAACACAATGTCACAGTGTATTAGAAAATGTGTTAAGTTAGAGTCAGCATGTACAAAGATATGGTAAGTAACATACAGCGATAAAGAAATATTAAATGTCACTAAGCACAACAACTGGGTGCAGTCATATGCTCCATATAGTCCCATGATATTTGCTCAGTGAACAAAGGAGCATTGTTAGGAGTACAACCATGTTGTGTTTAAGGTTGGAGGCTCCCTATAAAATTTCCTTCCTGATTCCCATTATTCCATAAGAAAAAAGTAACAGAACTCTACACTGAAGGTAGGTGGCTCTAGGGTGGGTAGGTCTGTATGTAGAGTCTTTTTAATGCCTGATCTCTTGTTCCTACATGAAACAGTAATACCTTGTGTCTGTATTAGCTCAATATTATACTTAAAACTTGGAGTGACAACCAACATAGGTGCTAAATGATCACCTATAACTGGTGATGTACAAGTTCCAAGTGTAAAAGCAAAGAGCAAATGCTAGCTGCATAGAGGTAGAGATGCAAATTAAAGACAGACAGTTAAGCTACAGTTTTGAAATAGCTAAGGAAAAAGGAGGGCAACTATCTCCTTCAGTAGGAACTTGGCCATTCCATACACAGCAAATTAAGATTATTGCTTTAGGTTTTAACATGGTTTAAATGTTCTCTCTTTATTTTCTGTGATTAAGTAATGAAGTCATATAGAACATATGCACAACCATCTGGTTTATTAAAAAAGCACAACTCCACACCAACCTCTAATTCAGAAAAGGCAAGGTGCTGTTCTCTTTTTTCCAAATCAGCATAGGTTTTCTGAAGCTGTTCCTGGAGACCAGTGTACTCTGCTACCTGTGGAATAAGTGAAATTATTTGACAATTTTATATATAATAACATATACTGATTGAAACCATAAACCCAACACTCATTATTGGAGTGAAATTACAAAGATCACTTCTATAATAAAAAAACAAATGAGAATTGGAAAACAATAACAACTGCAAATATTAACAGTGATCATGCAGTGTTTCAATATTTCATAACACCATCTCTTGCAGCAACCACTTTTAAAAACCTTGGGTGCTTAGGTTATATAGACTTTATTATCTCAGAGGGAATCTTGTCTACAGCAGCAAAGTACAAAAACAGAATACATTGCTACAGAGATCCAATAGGTATACAAAGAAACAGCATTTGACAACCAATGTTATTGCATAAACACAAACTCAAGATTAGTACAAAAAAGAATAATTACTTTCAACATTGCACAAAACAATGACACAGAATTTAACATTTAGCAGTATCCCTAATAGTAACTAAATTTAAAATGCTTATAGTTCTAGGAATAAAAGAGTTCTTAAACCAGTTGCTCTTTACCTTTGGAAACCTAAATCTGACACCTGGTGGCAACAGCTGACATTTAGAGGAAAGAGGATGGTATCTGTCTGACAGAACCTTTCTAACTTGTTTGCAATACGTTTCCGTGATAGAGGTCTGCTGTAAACCAATAATTTTACTGCTAATTTTTATAATGTTGTTAAGATGGTTTATATTCTTTTTGCAGAGGTTGACCAAACCAACAGATAAAAGCAAATGTAACAATGGATTCAATAAAGGACTTGTAAAAAAAAAAGTGTTATTATGGTTTTGTCTACTTTAAAATAATTGAGTTTCCTAAGAAAGTAGTGACCCTTTTAACAAATTTGCTATGTGTTAATATTAAAGTTTAGTTTGTTATCAATAATTATTCCCAGATATTTGTATTGCTGTACTGCACAGTCAGGACTATGATACCTGGCTTCAATGACGATTTAAAGAAGTGAGCAACTGCAGTCTTCAATCATAGTGGTCTTTAATGGCTTAACATCTGGCACCTTCAACATACAAAGTAGAGTAAAGCAGGACTGAGTTCTTGCCCCCACACTTTTTGGGATGTTCTTCTCAGTTTTATCAAAGCACTCCTCTGGATCTCCTACAGAGGGCATCTACCATCGCACAAGGTCAGACGGAAAGCTCTTTAAACTCTCCAAGCTAAGGGTTAAAACTAAGGTTCAGGTGAAGTGCCAGCATGACTTTCTTTTTGCAAATGACGCAGCAATTACTGCTGACTCAGTTGATGACCTCAAACTACTTCTGGAATGCTTCAGTGGAGCATGTTGTGACTTAGGTCTCACCATTAGTCTGACAAAAACACAGGTCATGGGGCAAAACGTGGACCATTTGCCCAACATCAAAATCTCGAATTATGAAATGAAGGTTGTCCACGAATTTGTATACCTGAGCTCAACCACCTCAGACTCCCTCTCGTTTGAAGCCGATTAAATAAATGTATTGAAGAAACCGCTACTACCATGTCCCAACTAAACAAAAGAGCATGGAGAAAAAGCAGGCTCACAGAATACACAAAGGTCCAAGTCTACAAAGTCTGTGTCATGAGCAACCTATGTTATGGCAAAACTTGGACACTGCATGCCAGGCATGAACGAACGCTCTACTAATTCCACTTGCGCTACCTCAGGTGAATCCTCAATATCGCTTGGCAGGACAAAGTCTGCAACAATGCTGTCCTTGAGAGGGCCGGGATCGGTAGCACATACATGCCCCTGAATCAAAGGCGGATGCATCGGCTTGGACATGTTGCTCAGATGGGTGTTAGCCGAATACTCAGGGACCTATTGTATGGAGAACTGGTAAATTGGAAAAGGCCTGCAGGCTGACCACAGTTGTGAATCAAAGATGTCTGTAAGACAGACATGAAGTCCTTAGACACAGACACATGAAATAGTATAGCCTCTGAACGGCAATCCAGGAGGCAGGCAGTGCAAAAATGCCTCTCTCATTTCAAAGAATCACTTGCACAACAGACAGAGGTAAAACATCTAAGAAGAAAGGCTAAACATATTACCAGAAAAAATGGCAACAGACTTTGTTCTCAACAAGTGCAGTAGTCTGTCAGGCCTGCTAAGTCATAACAGATGCTGCATTAGAAGTTGAACAGAGCACTCAACTCCATAGTCTCCTAAGACTGATGGATATCTACCTACCATCTCCACCGTCTCCCCTTTAAATAAAGTTGAGACAGTGGATAGTGGGGAGCACCTGAAATCTGCCACCATATCTTTTGTCTTAGAAATATTTAGTCATAAATTGGAGTGATCACATCATTGTACAAATTCATTGACCATAGGTCCATGGCGGTCTTCCTTATCTTGTAAAAGAGTCACAAGGACAGAGTGGTCTGCAAATTTCAGGATACTTTATGATTATTCTTGTGTGAACTCCTGCAGTCATTTGTATATAAGACAAACAAAAGAGGAGCTAGGTAGAACCCTTGAGGAGTACCAACAAATGTACTTAAGCTATTAGAGAAACAGTAATTAACACCAACTCTTTGTGCTATGTTTATTAAAAAGTCCAGAATCCACCCCACTAAGCTAGGGTCCAAACAGAACAGATCAATCAATGTGGGACTGGATCATGTTAAAAGATGACAGAAAGTCTATAAATGGCAATCTTGCATTGTTTTTTGATCCTTCCGAGTGTTCATACTGTAAAGTGTTGCTGTGTTACTCTCCACACCCCTCTTTGTACTGTATACAAAATGGTAAAGGTGCAGAAGGGACTCAGTTTCGTTAAGTAGGTATCTCTTAATTAACTTCTCAATAAGTGATAAGAAGCATCTAAATTGTTGCAATTGCTGGATGTTATCCCTTTTCTGCAGAAGAGCCTGATGAAGTTGCAAGGTTGTGTTAGGGAAAATATCATGTCTCCATATGTTGGAATCCAGGGCATCCTTAAGGTTCTTTATGGTGTATTGAGAATTCTCTTTGCCTAATTGCGGTGATGGGAACACAGTAGTAACAACAGACGAATGACAACTCTGGATGCCTAAAAACATGTTCTGCTTTCTTTCAAAAGACAATCAGAAGCCCAACAAAGTGGAGCTACCCAAGAAGATCTCCAGCAGAGGAAATTAAAACCAATTCCATACTGTATAAGCAAAATAATTCAAACAAATAATACATCTTTTACTCATGATTCTGGAATGAGAAAACTATTCCTCTTGTTTATTTCAGATTACTATATAAACACAAGATTCTGAAACCTGCTTAATCCAGTTCACGGTCATGGGGAACCAAAGTCTATCCCAGCTATATCATGCTCAAAAAAATTACTGGCTACAATAAGGTTATTAGTGGATATTACTAGGGGTAAGCAATATATCAGTTGATTTAGTTAGTATACTGAATGAAGTTCTTCTTATGGTATGGATTTTTTTAAAAATGTTTTGCTAGTTGCTTAAAATTACTAGAAGACTAGGAAAAATATTTACATGTAAAATGCATCTTATCAAAAAACATACAAATCTGCATTCAAAGAAAAATGAGCAATGTGGCTTTATGTTGGTATATTAGTGTCTTAAAGTAATGCTTCGGAGTATGTATTTATACAAAAACTGTGTGCAGCAAGTGAGTTTATCCCTATAAAAATACTGCCCAGAGTGCTACAGTTTGTAGTTTAATCTGGCAAGTCAATTCTGGCTCTCGTGCAGTACCACACTGTATTAAGAGATTTTGACAACACGTATGTTTAAAGTCATTTTAAACTGGGAGCATTGGACAGGAAAATTTCGTGTCTGGTAGTGCGTTTGCTTGGGTGGCAGGGTGAGTAAGAGCAAAAAACTGCACCTTTATTGGTTCATCCTGGAGAGGCGAGTACCAGCAAGTGAATCAATCCAAGTAGTGTCAACAAGAATTTGACATATAAGTAGCATTACTATGTGTACAATCAATCAATTAGTAGTACATCTGTTATTTATTTTAAAAATGTGCTTCATTCTTAAACATATATATACATATTTGCCAAAACCATCAGAATTTTCGTAATGTATTGTGATACTGATTTTTGGTCCTACCACCTCTACTCCTAGATATTACAGAGGTGTAATTTCACATTTGGGAAGCTAGTTGTCTCAACCGGAATATCAGATTGCAAAATTCATGGTAGTCAGACTTCCTCAAACCTTGTTTAAGCTTTGGGTACAGGCTCCAGTCTAGGGTGGATTTTTTTCCCCATCTATTCTGGTACTGACAATTGCAAGATTTCCAAGGGGATCACAGTGTTCTCAGTATGCATGCTGTCCACTGGCAGGAAAAGTATGACCTGCATTTTTGCTTAATTACCACAGAAATGTATGCAACCATCATGAGGATTATAAAGAATATGCTTGAAAAAATAAGAACTAATAACACAGTGATCATCCAAAACCCAAGAATTTTTAAATGCACAGTTTCAATGTCTTTAAAACACAGTATAGAATTTAACTAAGTGGAAAGAATATAAAATACTTAATCTAAAGTGTAATCTAATCTGGAACAGAGTAAGGCCCTGGTAAAACAAGCAGTTGTTACTCAACTTATTGTGATTGTGGCATGCACGTTATAAAGGTGTTCTGAAAATGTATCAATAGATGGGAAATTATAAAGGCAAAGAATGTGATTATTTTCTGATCTACACAATTCTGAAATTTTGGGCCCAAGTGAAGTACATTGAATATATAACTGAAAATTGATGAAAATACTCACTGCTTTTTTATGATTTTCAATTACATAAGTAATGGATTCATATATAATACAGTTTGGTATCAGAGGTTTTTTGGTTGTCAGATTTATCCAATAATATTTCTGACCTGTTTGCTTGAAGAATAGTTAAACATATCACACTATTTCTCAAATATACAACTTTCTATTAAATTTAATTATGGCCATTGCTCAAACGGTAATAAAAGTTCTACCATTCCAAGATGCTGATGTTCAAAAGTTTTTTTTAAAGTGTTTACCACTACAGGCACGAAATAAAACAAAAATATAATACAGAAACTATCCCTGTGTAATTTTTATTTTACACAACTTTATTTACTTCTTGATAATTCTATCTGTTATGTTAAAGAAGAACTCCCAACAATAATTAAATATGGTGACATAACTTACTTTTTTCTTTACAAGTGCTTCTCTCTCACGCTCTCTTTTATTCCATTCTTCGGCTAAGGCTTGTAGGTAAGCAAGTTCCTTCTGTTTTACCTGTTTAAATTATAAAAATGACAAAACTACAACCAATTAATGCAAATTATAACTAAAATATTATTTACTTTTTTACAATGCACCTGAATGTTCACCATGTTCAGCCTGAAGTTACTTTGGATATCTTTTCAATTATCAGGTTAAAACTAAACATTGTAGGTTAATTTAATACGATTTAAGTATGGAATGCATTAAAACAATATTCTATTTTCCATGTACATGTTACATGAAACAAATTAATACAATAATCTATTTTTTGCATATATCGTGTTACAAGATAAATGACTTTATGACGATAAATGCATGCAAGAAAAAAATAACTATTAAATTTGTATTGGAAACATTAATCATTTAACAGTCACACCATCCATGAAATGTCATCATTATTATCATTATAAAATTATATTTTTCATTCTAGTCATGATGAGGGGACGCTGGCGCACGCATGCTGTTGCCGCTCCACCAATGTTAACAACACTTTTTATAAAATTTGCCTTAATCATGCACTTTTTTACGCTTGCTTTATTTCTTTATTGTATGTATAGTTCATGGATGCAGCTGACTCGAATTGTATGGATTTGGGTTAATTTTTACGGACTTTATGGACTACCTTGACTGGGAACAACAGAATCTGTGGATCACGGGACGAGACCTACGAACATTTCTTTGTACCTGGCGATCTAGGAGCATGGGATGATCTGTCTCCTTGATTACTGTTGCTATGCTGGTCTGCTCTCGATTAATTTTATTGTGCTTTATAACTAAGAACTGATCTGATGTTCACACCCACCCGGCTTGTGGATCTGGGGTAATCACGCCTGTAAAACCGCAGCGTTACTTGTTTGCGGCTGTATGTTGGAACCTCCAAATCCTGCTACCTCTTCCTGCTGCTTTGCTATCGCTGCTCATCGCCGCCACTGCACCCGCCCAACTCACCGGCTCCACTGTGCTGTGCTGCTTTTCCACTGCTATCAGGTAAGTATTGCTCAGTATCATGCTAAAATACTTTTGAGACAAACTCCTTCATATTAAAACAGTTTGCTAAGAGGAAATGGTCTGACTGGAATATCCTAAAAGACACCGGTATTTTACGGCGCCCGAAATATGTATATCGCGGGTCTGGTTGCCGCCACTGCCGTTCTGCGAATGAAAAGATCACAGGCAGTATTTGCTGAGGAATATACCGTCCTACTCATGGCCCTGGAAATAAAAGTGTCAGTGTGCCAAATTTACAGTATGCGAAAATAAATTCTGGTCACGTCTCTGTGCAAAAA
The DNA here is from genome assembly GCA_026402145.1 of Polypterus bichir lapradei. NCBI lineage: Eukaryota > Metazoa > Chordata > Cladistia > Polypteriformes > Polypteridae > Polypterus > Polypterus bichir. Next base: position 14,381,862 of record JANRMT010062836.1, read on the forward strand.
GAAGTCTCATCAACTAATACTGCATTGTTTAATTCAAGATCTCTTAATGGCAAAGCATTGGTGCTGTCAGAATTCATCATTGACACCAATCTTGATATGCTGTGTTTAATGGAGACTTGGCAAAAACCGAATGAATTTACGTCTCTCACAGAGGCGACACCACCAGGTTACACTTTCCTCACAGAGCCCCGTAGCTCAAGACAAGGCGGAGGACTTGCAGTAATTGTCAGAGTGGATTTAAACATTAAAAGAATCCCAATTGATTGTCCATTGTCTTTCGAGTGTCTGGCTCTTAAACTAATAACGGAATCAGGTCCTGTTTTACTCATTGTTCTTTATCGTCCTCCAAAATACAATGCATCCTTCTTATCTGATCTGACTGAACTATTAACCCACTTATGTTCCTCTTCCCAGAGAGTCATTCTCCTTGGTGATTTCAACATCCATATTGACATCCCCACATCTAAACTGAGAAATGAATTCCTATCCTTACTGGACTGTTTTGACTTGACACAACATGTTGATTTTCCCACCCACTCTGGTGGTCATATATAGGATCTGATCTGTACATCTGGACTATCTGTTGCCAACATTTACAGCACTGATTTGGGACTCTCTGACCATAAAGAAGTACTTTTCACTGTCTCATTAACTCTCCCTCTTCTTATCTGTAAACGACAAATTTCTTACAGAAACCTTAAAAGCATCCGTCCCTCTATCCTTTCTGGATCCATTTCTGATCTTTTACTGTCTTTACCTATTCCATCAACACTAGAAGTCTATGACACAGCCCTTCATTCAGCATTAGATAAAAAAGCTCCTTTAAAACATAAGGAGGTTTCCTTTAAGTGTTCAGCTCCTTGGTATGATTCAGAATTGCGGTCTATGAAAGCAGCTGGCCGACGCCTTCAGAGAATGTCACGTAAGTCTGGCCTCACCGTGCACATCCAGGCTTTCTCTGACCACCAAAGAGCTTACAGAGAAGCACTAACTGCTGCCAAGAACACCCATTATGGCAGAATAATAGAAAGTGGCCACAATAACCCAAGGGTTTTTTCTCTGTAGTTAATAAACTACTCTAGCCTGTATCTGGCCCAACTACCTCTTCTACTGAAGTCTGTGAGAAATTCCTCCACTTTTTTCCGTAACAAAATTAAAGATCTAAATAATTCAGCTAACATAAATATTTCATCTGTTTATATCTTTCCCTGTTTTCCCACTCCATCCAGCTAATTCCCTAAGTTCTGATTTTGTTAATGATCTGCTTTGTAAGATAAGGCCAACTACTTGTGTACTGGACAACATCCCCATCACACTACTTAAATCCTGCCTTCATGCCATAATCCCAACAATTACAACAATAACAAACTCATCCCTTGACACTGGCTTTGTGCTGCTCACTTTTGAAGTCGCTTCTATAAACCCCAATGTTAAAAAAGTCTGGTCTTGATGCTGCCAATCTTAACAATTTTCGGCCTATTTCCCACTTACCTTTTCTGTCAAAAGTTCTTGAGCATATTGTAGCTTCCTAACTCACTAACTACTTAACTTCTAATAATTTGATGGAACCCTTTCAGTCTGGTTTCAGTGTGCAGCACAGCTGTGAAAATGCTCTGCTACAGGTAACCAATGGATTTGCTTATGGCAGCAGACTTTGGACAAACCAGCATATTAATTCTGCTAGACCTCAGTGCAGCATTTGACACTGTCAGACGTGACATTCTACTGTCCAGAATGGAGAACATGCTGGGTATCTCTGGCACTGCCCTCCAGTGGTTCAAGTCCTATCTGACTGATAGACAAGAGTTTGTTAGTCTAGGCAATAGCAGATCCAGCTCAGCGGCAGTCATACAAGGAGTTCCTCAGGGCTCTGTCTTCAGTCCTCTGCTTTTCTGTATTTAGATGCTTCCCCTTGGCCATATTATTCGTAGCTGTGGACTGGGTTATCATTTTTATGCAGATGACACTCAACTCTATTTCAATGTTAAAAGTGGAACTTCATCAGAGCTTTCTCAACTCACAACTTGCCTCAGTGAAATTAAAACCCGGATGGAGCAGAATTCTTTAAATTGAAATTGCAACAAAACTGAACTCCTGCAAATTGGGACTAAAGTGCAACTTAATAAAATGAGCTCCTTCCCAGTCCATCTCGGCAGTGATTTCATCAGACCTACCTCTGCTGCAAAAAATCATGGTGTCATTTTTGATTCCTTCCTTTCTTATTCCGCCCACATAAATCACATTAAGAAACTTTCTTACTTTCACCTCCGTAACATATCACGTATTTGCACCTTCCTCTCCTTTTCTACAGTTGAGAAACTTGTCCATGCTTTTATCACATCCTGCATCGATTATTGTAATTCCCTACTGGCAGGTGCCCCTTCTAATCTTACATCACAACTCCAGCTTATTCAAAACTCGGCTGCAAGAGTCCTTACACAGACCAGCAGCAACAAGCACATAACACCCATCCTGCTTCGCCTTCACTGACTCCCTGTGTCTTACAGAATTGAATATAAAACTCTACTAATAACCTACACAGCCTTAAACGACCTTGCGCCAAACTACATCTCCATCACTATGTTCCTGTCCGCCCACTAAGGTCCTCTGATTCTGGCAATCTTTTTGTACCCCACACTAATCTACACTCCATGGGTAGTAGCTGTATAGTACCCAGACTCTGGAATGACCTATCAAAATTAATTAGACCAGCTGACTCCATGAATCCTTTTAAAAAACAACTCAAAACTCATCTGTTTAGGAAGGCTTTTAGCTCTACCTGACTTTACTACCCTTCTTTCAGTTTATCTCTATGTCAAGATGCTCATGTAACCTGTGTGTGTGTGCTAGACCATCAATTATGTTGTCTGTTAGTAAATTTAGAGAAAAAAGCCTATCTTACTCTTCTTTATTTATTTATCTGGTTTAGTACAATGCAACATACTGTATACCCTGCCATTCTTTCTTAAACTCTGTGAAGTGCCTTGAGCATGGGAAAGGTGCTATATAAATAAAACGTATTATAACTGGCATTCCTTAGAGAATGTCTTTGTACTTGAAGCTTAACTTAAAATCACAATATACAACAAGATTACATACGAGATGGAAAACAACTTTAGAACAGGGCAACAAAAATCTATACAAAGTACGGTGGAGATGACAGCTAAACTTACATTGTAGGATTTACACACACACGCACGCGCGCACACACACACACACGAGCACACATAAATATACATATACACACACAAATTCCAATGACAGTTCTTTGAAATGAAAAAAACAAATTCAGCAGAAAGTAAACAATAATTTTAACAGGTAAAATGTGTATTATGGAATTAAATAAATTAGGTTTCATACCATCTTTTCCAGCTACAAAAACATAATTCAAAAATTATTTAAATCCAATAATAGTGACTGTAAAAGCTGGAGAAAAAAAACTGCCCAAAACAATTTCTATTTCTGGATCAGAGCTACAGTATGTTTTACAATAAAACTAACAACTTCTGGGCCTTTTTTCATTCTAGCTTTACTGTATTTTTGAGCTCCATCACCAATTTTGACGTTATTTAATAACTTCCATACATTTATTTTACCTTAAAAAGAAAAATCTAGCAAAGATCATGCTTAAGGTATCTTTGAGTAGTTCCTCGATGCTCATATTCCTACTTAATCTGCATAATAGAAAGAAAATGGTATGACAAAACTGTAAATAACAATACATACATACAAAATGGCAGTTCTGAAGACATTTATCAAATAAATATTCAGAAATATGCAAAATGTTCAGTGTTTTAGATTTTACCTTTGGTAACCTGAACTGCCAAAAGATTTTCATGTTCCATTTGGCAAAAAAATAATATATTTTTTATAGTTCCCTAATGAATGTGCCTTTAGTTAATCTAAACCGGTGTATAGAATTAAAAATAATAATAATAAGATGAATTAGCAGACCTGATTTTCAAACAAATCCTCTTGCATTTCCTTCCATTTTTCTAGCTCTAAGGCTGCTTTGTACTCCAGTGTCTCATGTGGTTCTGATGTTGGAATATGAGGTGGCTGAGCTGATTTTGACTGCCCAGCACATACACTCTGCATTTAAAAAACAAACATGAACATTAAGTTGGAGAATATAAAGATCACAAGTCAAAGTCTAATATTTAAGGCTGAACAACTTTACCATAACTAGCCTTTTAATCCATCACCTAGCCTATGATTTAATTTTAAAATGCTGGCTGCAACAGAGCATTTATAATATCTAAAACCATTCTTAGTTTTTAATTATTTTCAAACAGTTTACATAATCTCACCTGTAGCGAACATAAGACCAGTAACTGGCGCTTTGAAAGATAAGATATTTTCTGTTCATTTTTTTACACTGAATACTGTGGTAAAATAAAAACCATTAGGCTGCATCTAATCTCATTTTTCTGTCTTTGGGCTTATTTTCAAAAAGGACTTACAATTTAAATGCTTAGACACTTCAGCAAAAACTATTATTACAAGGACAAAATTTATTCCTATGTGGGAAAACTATGCTGAATATTTACAAATGATTCCTTATATAGGGATGGTTAATTTTGAAAGGTCATAATAATAGCATTTAATATTGTACTTAAGCTGATGTGACATTTTGCCACTTCTAGTTTTTTTTGTAAGTCAGACTTGTCTACTGATCTTGTCTACGGCTACTGATCTTGTTGCTGGACCATGCCAATTTAAAAAAAATGAAAATTTTTAGCTGTATCACATTTACCGACTGAGTGACAATTGTCCAGCACAGACATGGGTGTACTGCCCCTGCTGACATTATTTTGTTCCTGAAGTTGAAATCCACCCTGAAAGGCCACAGATTTTAAACAGAAAATTCACCATGGGACCTTGGTGACATTCCAATAAGTTCCATGAAACATTACAGGAATTTTAAAAAAACAGGCAAGCGGTGCATAGTGTGGCACGATGCTGAAGTGTACCAGGTAGGCTAGAGTAACACACAAGGTTTTAGAATTATCTGTTATTTGCTTCAGAACCCTTTTGGTACTAGTAGTGAAATATGAAAGCTCACATCAATACCGAAGTAAAAAGTTTAGTAATAATCTAACACTAATATACACCCACACTGCATATGTGCATATATAAAAATAAAAAATAAAAAAAAACAACTCACTTCAGTCTCTTATAATCAATCTTGTTGCTTTTACATTAGCATGATTTATATAAGGATGAACTATAGTTTAAAGCCTGACCTAGCAATTTTATCAGTTTTTTCACACATATATAAAATGAGGCACTGGCTATGGAGGGACATAGGGTAAAATGACCCTCAAAGCCTGAAGTGATGCTAAAGAACAGTCATGCTCATAAAATTGGGCTGACAAGGCTATACTAGTTGTGTTTAGGTCTTGCTGAAGGCTATTTAAGGTGGAATTGAAGTTGACCTATCAGTTGACCAGTGTTAGTGAGTGCAAAAATCAAAACCTTACAAAATCAGCCACATAAACATAAAAATTAAATTCAGGTCCATGGAATAAACGGATCAGCCCAATATGATAACAAAACATTATGACTGAAATATTCCTTTTTAATAATTAACTTGTTTTTCTTGTTTTAAACTTTTACATTTTAATTGTTTAGGAATTAATTCAAAGTCTAGTGTTACAGTCAGAAAGCTATATTGATTGTTTAGTTTTAGTATGCCTTCTGTGCATCTCATATGGTACTCTAGTTAGAGTATCATTATTTTGTTTGCGTTATGTTTGTTTTTATTTTATGAAAAAAAAAATCTAAAAAAAAGTTTTAATAAAAGTTTCAAGATAAGAATTTACATTGATCTTGTTGTTATTCCAAATAGCACAAAATATTTCCTAGAAATCAAAAATAAACTAAAAGTAGCCTAAAATGCCTTTTAGAGAGTTATCAAAACATCCACCCTATTGCAGACTTGGAGACATTGGATGCACTAATACATAATGTACTACATTATGTATTAGTGCATCCAATGCCTCCAAGTGATGCCATTGACTGTCCAGTAGCTTATTGATGCCCTGATCCAAGTCCCAGAGGAAATCCCCCAGGACACCATTTGCCATCTTATTAGGAGAATGCTCAGACGTTGTTGGGAGTACATATAAGCACCTGAGAGCCATACGCTCTAAAGCCAGGCCTCTCAAATGTGAAAGATTGTAATGTTTCATTTAAATAAAAACATTACTATGTTTGTCTAATGATGAATCTTTTAATACCAATGATGATTCCTTAAGGTCAAAGAGTAGGTGTTGTCAATGGTAATTTGTTGAAGTCAACCAAAATGAATTATTATTACTATTACCATTATTTTTCATAAATTAAAAAAGTCACTAATTTCATATATGACATTTAATTATTACCTCTGAAGACTCAGAAACAAAGACATTTTGTGTTTTAACTAAACCAAAGTCTTTTATGGTCATAAAGTACAGAAGCTCAGCTATTTGCACACTGGGTCTATAAGAAAAGAAAAAAAATAAGCAAATTAAAAAATTTCTGAATAGCAATGCAAGCATGTTTATTAAGTACATTTAACATAACAATTACCATTTACCTGTAAAACATGTACCACAAAGTAAGTAAAGCTTTTATTATAAAAGCTATTCAAGTACAAAAAAGCTCCTTAGTGATCAACAGGGGTACTCTGCTGCCATCTAGTGAAACATCAGGCTATAGGGCATAACTTTGAAAATGGCTCAGGATAAAGTAACATGGAAAAAAGAACCATATTAAATGTTTTAAAATTTCTGATCTCATAAAAAAAAATTAAAATCACAGAAATAAAAATGCTTAGTGACAAATGTGTTATGGAGTTAATTTTTTAAACTAAATACACCAAGATTCATTAAACTTTACTGTATGTATGGATTTTAAATTTAATATGAAGAAGTACATTTTTTATTGATAATAAATAAGTAAAGGCAGAAATACACTGCTCAAAAAAATAAAAGGAACACTTAAACACACATTGGATCTTGGTGAGCAAAATATTCAGGTGTAAAAAATTTACTAAGTAATACAGTATAATTTGTTGCAAACAAAATGATGTAACAATGGTCAATGGAAACCAAAATCACCAACTACTGAGGACTGGATTCAACATCACACCAAACATCAAAGATAAAAATTGAAATCACAGGCTGATTTACTTTGTGTGAAATTCATCATGACAACTCATAATGCGACTCTTTAGAGCAGAGGTTCTCAATTAGATTCAAGACCTGGGGAACCTGTGGGCCAGTCAATGGCATCAATGCCTTTGCCATCCAGGAACTGCTTACACACTCTGGCCACATGAAGCTGGGTGATGTTTTGCATAAGGAGGAACCCGGGTCCACTGTACCAATGTAAGGTCTAAGAATGGCTTTAAAGATTTCATCCTGGTACCTAACAGCAGTCAGTGTATCGTTGCCTAGCACGTGGAGGTCTGTGCGACCTTCCAAGGATATGACTCCCAAGACCATCACTGACCCACCTCCAAACTGGTCATGCTGGACGATTCTGCAGGCTGCATAACATTCCCCATGGCATCTCCAGACTCTCTCGTGTCTGTCACATGTGCCCAGCATGAACCTGCTCTCATTTGTGAGAAGAATGGGGCACCAATGGCAAAGCTGTCAACTGTGGTATTCTCTGGTGAATGCCAACCATACTGCATAGTGATGGGCTGTGATCATGGATCCCACTAGAGGACACTGGACCCTCATGCCACCCTAATAGAGTCTGTTTTTGATAGTTTAGTCAAAACATGCACACCAGTAACCAGCTGGAGGTCATTTTGTAGGGCTCTGGCAGGGCTCCTCATGTTCCTCCTTGCACAAAGGAGCAGATACCAGTCCTGCTGCTCGGTTGATGCCCTTCAACAACCCTGACCAGTTCTCCTCATGTAACGGCTCATCTCCTGGTGTCTCCTCCATGCTCCTGAGGCTGTGCTGGGAGACCCAGCAAACCTTCTTGTGACAGCATGTATATATGTGCCATCCCGGAGCTGGATGACTTGTGCAACCTGAATTGGCTGCAAGTACCACCTCGTGCTACCAGTAGTGACAAGAACCTTAGCAAAATGCAAAACCAGAGAAGAATCAGTCAGGATAAGGAGAGAACAATTGTCTATGGCCACCACCAGCAAAAGCAGTGACTTTTTAGGGGCTGTCTTGCTGTTGCCTCTACAGTTGTCACATTCATTTGTACCAAAGCAGGTGAAGTTGATTCACAATCGCTTATGCTTCCTAACTGAACAGACTGATATTCCTGAAGCTTAACTGATTTGGTGTTAGTCTGTGATGATTAAGTGTTCCCTAAATTTTTGAGTATGTAAAAAATCCACAAAAACCACACATTCATAATTTCCTCTGGGTTACTCAATATCACAAAGATTGGAATGGAACTTTGTGGGTTCCAGTTTTGTACCTGAAATTCCCACTGCCTGCCAAAAATATACAATAAATAATATATGCACATTCATTTTATATTTAACAAATCATTTTGTGGAAAATAAATACCCTTTTGCTGATATTACAGGCACTCTCTCTGTGTAAGACTGCTTCAAGCAATGATCTCCAGAATGGCTTAAAAGTCTTTTTTTTTCTCCTGTAAGAACATTGGAGAGCTGAAGTTTTGAAACTCCCAAAAGAATATCTTTTGATGTTTTATCTTTGTGCCACAACTCAACTAACAGAGGTGACCTAAAAGGAAACAAATGGAGAGTATGAATCGTGAGGGAAAAAAGGGTAGGGATAGTGAACACAAATACTGATTTATATATAGAGCAACAAATATAAAAAAAGGGATGGAGTCTACATCATGATTTGGTTTAAAACCATTACACCATTAGCAAACAGTAAATTGATATAACAACCAGGCTTACAACCCAGCAGATCAAGGATCAGCAGTACTTAGGCCAGTTTACTCCAAATGGGCACTCAGTCCCACTTTGGGAGACTGAAAAGAAACCAGATATTGTCTAATTCACTCTCTGTATACAATATGTACTAGAATTCTGTGCCTTAGCTGCTTACACCAGACATTAAAAGAGTTGAAAATAGATTAAAGTATGTTTATGCTCTTGCAATGCATCTCATATTATTAAATGAAGTGCATTAGAGAAGTCCCAGACTTGTATTTATATTTAATAAGCAAACTGGCATGCTTTTCTAAAAAGTAAACAGTGTTCAAAGTTGTATAAAATTGTTCCATACCAGAGTTAGTTAAAGCTATTAAAACTAATGAATTGTCTTTTTAAGAAATGCAGGACTGACTGGCTGTGTATATACAACATACTTGCAATCTAAAATAGCATTACAGATTCAGAAACAAAAGTAAAAAATTAAACAAATGAGAAAAAGATACACAAAAAAGAGCTATTATTTATTATAATTTTATTAATTAGTAAGGTCAGTGAAAGAGTTAATTGTATATTGTAAAATGAATAATTACTGCAATAAATAAATACATACCTAAGGAAGGTATCTTGCAGTTGATGTGGCAAAGCGGCAAAATTAAATGCACAGTATGACTGAGGTAGGAATACTTCCATATTTTTTTGTATTTCGACTGGAGGATTTGTCATGATAGGTGCTGCACTTCCAAAAAAGGAATATGAATACCTTTTTAAAGGAGAAAAATATACAAAATGTTTTTGCAAATTTAAACTTTACCACCTAAAAACAATTTTATATATACTGCGTGTGTGTGTGTGTATATTATATCTATACAGTATATATCTCACACAAACACTGTTTTCATAGTACATAAGTAACACTGTAAACAGGGCCAAGTGATAATATGGCAGTTATAATTATTAAATATTTTAAACTACTTAGTAATGATAACAAAATGGACGGTTATTTTTACAATAAAGTTTTATTAGTCCAGTTTGCTGTACAAGATGGGATTTTTATCACAACTTTTGCTAGAATTTTAAAGCTTTTATTTCACCAACAATGTCAAAATTGCACTCTGCTCTGTGAAGGCAGGTTTTGTTATATTTCTACTATAAAGAGCAAAGTATTATTTACTGTATTTTGCAATAATTATCACTATCTGAAATGTACTTTTTATCCTAACTATTTTTGGCTGTATAGTCCACTTCAGTAGAAGATCTACAAGTTATTTTTTCCCAGAGATGCTTCTGTGCCTGTGCATTACTGGAACAAGATAGCATGTTCAGCACAGGTGGCAACACTCATCCAGTGACACACAGTTTTAGTTGATTAATGGTGTTGCATTGAAGTCTAATATCTCAAATATGCTGGCATTCATACAACTGTTGGTTGTTATATCCAATGCCAAAAGGTTTTCAAAAAATATAGAATTTTATTTAGCAGAGCATCAAGAGATAAATACAGTAATCACTGATATTGAATGATAAAGATACAATGGTTTTAATGGTTTATAATGCAACTGAACATGTTAATATCAAATTACATTTTTTTTTATATCTTAAAGATAAAAAATCCAAGCCCATCAAGCTACAACTATATCATGAAAAACTACTACTTAGTAATATGTCATCAGTTTATACAGCAAAAAAGCTATACTTTCATAGGAGCATTACCTTAACATACAATTGACAGGAAATCCAACATCCATATCTTTTATACTTCTTAAATCCAAAGCAAAGCAAAAATGATGAGCAGATGCTGGAATTGCAATCTTCAGTTCAGAACTTGAAACAGAACTGTTGAAGGCAGTAGCATCAGCTTCTAATTGGAAGTGGGAAACATTCTCTGAAACATAAAAAAGGACCTATTAAAATAATACTGGAAAATTGTTCAAATAATTAAAAAAACTGCACTGCTTGCAGTAAAATTCTCAGATCTTTAATTTTACAGAAGTAAAAAACCTTTGTGTGGGGAGCACTGTTTTAAGATTAAATTAACACATTTTTTAATCACTAAAGCTTTTTACACATTTATATATGACTAATATGGCTTTTTATTACCAGTACTGAAACTGGACAACAGTCGATATAGTAATCAACTAAGGCTATGCCACTTACACATTTTTTATTGGAAGTATGGGTTGGGACTAGAGAATCTGGGGTTAATTTAATCACACTTTTTTGCCAAATTATATGCAAATGCAGGTAATATAATTAAACATTTTGCAGACTTGCCAATTGGCCGATTAATAAAACTATTAAAGTCAGAGAAATGGTGAATCATTATATCAGCAGATAATGAAGATGTGATATTGTTCTCGTATAATATAAAAACTGAGCACATGCTTATTCAATGTGCAACAGCTTATTAAGCTATTTCCTCTTTAGTTCATTTCTAAATATGACAAATTTTGTTTTCCTTGCTTGAATTTTTACATTTTTAGTTACACAAACATTTAACAGCTAAGTGATTCAGTTAAAAAGTTAAATTAAGTCCTGTCAAGTAAATTTTAACTATTTTTTTATTTTAATATTTAGCAAAATACAACTGCAGAATTAAAAATAGAACCTAGACCCAAATATTGTATACAGACAAGTCTAGTGGATACTCAATCATCTTTGGCAATTTAGAAATGCACATTAAAGCAGGCAATTGCTCATTTTCTTCAAATACTCAAGTGTAAATTATAATACACTTTTAAACATTAACAAACAGTTTAATATTTTACTTAGGAGAAAAAAGTACAATTAATTTCCCAAATTGTAAGAAAACAAATTCCAAAATGACACAGTAACAAACTTGAAAAGTGAAAGAACTAGAGACAAAACAAAATCCACTTTACAGTACTTATCTGCAGCTACATAAGGGAAACATGGAAAATTAAACCATGGTACATTTTCCCATTCATAGCTAAAGGATAAAAGTTGGCAAGATACACTCTAAAAATAAAATAACTAAGTAACTTAAGATGGTAGCACACACAACATGGATGCAAACCTTATGTGTACTGAGAGGAATGATTTATTTAGAATAGTTGCCTAAAATTTACCTTCAGGTGTTGCCTGAAATGTGCGCTCCTTGTTCAGAGAATCTGCTCTCATCTGGTCAGAGTATTTACTGATTTCTTTTTTTGAATCTGAGAAACCAAAACCATATCAATAAACATAAATATGTTTATAAACCATATAAATAAATGAAAGCAAAGAAACTTTGTTATAGAAAAACAAATCATAAACAACATTTAAAGTTATTCTCAGCAAGCAAGAATGGGGTGTAAAGGGGAATATCTCAGATATTGCATCATAAGCAACCAAGAAAAATGAAGTTTAGTGAAACTTTGTAAAATCTTTACTAGCACGCTTCTGATTTTTAATAATCATAATGTAATAGTAGGACATTTCTTGAACCCCAATGTTTATGTGACAAGCATTTTAAACAGAAAAGGATATCTCTTGAAGTAGATATAAAGAATAGTATTGGCATAATTCTGAGAAAGTCAAAGAATGTAATTTGGTCGTCTATTTTTAGGGTAAAATTTAATTTGATCTCTTCCTATACGCGAGTGATCTGTTGTTCACTTTTTTCATTGGCATGTCTGACTGAACAGGTGTCATAATTCACTAACATACCTCATCAATAAACTGCCTGTGTTACAAGTACATTTACATCTTTGAAATACTTTCACCATAGCATGGCCCTTGAAGCAACAATTAGTAAAGACAAGTTAGCCATGTAGTGGTAGTTTCTCCAGACCACTTGCTCCTTTTCTGGATTCCTCACGTGCCACCATGTTAACTTTTTGATCTGTTTCTCTCTGCTTCATTAAATATTTAGTGCAAGTAGCAAAATAAACACTTTTTCTAGCAGGGGAGCAGTGACAGCAATGTTGGTATACTTGTGTTAAAAAAAAGTAAGTGGTTGAGATAAGACAGGGTAAGTGAGTGTGTTGCAGAAGTCAAGATGATTGTTGACAGAGGTTGACAAAAGCATTGAAGATAACGAGATTTACAAGTTGACAGAGATGGAATCTGGGGTGCTGAATAGGAATGTTGGAGCATTGGCTTAAGGTTATGAAGGTGTCCACAGGGGCTATTGAAAGTAAGAGAATTCTGAAGTTTGGTGTTGCAACACCATGTTTAAGGAGGATGTAAACAAGTTGGGGATATTTTAATTTTGTGATGTAAGGTACACAATAGGCTACTGGTCTGAGCAGGGTATTGTGACTTGGTGAAAAATGTTACATTATCAATGGGATAGGCTGTGTATCACAACATTACTTAATTGTAGATGTTTTAGTGAGAGGCATGGAGAAAAGTAACAGGAAGCATGTACTGAGTGTTATAATTTTGAAAGCAATGAAGGACAGTGTGAGAAGTATGTTTGCTAAAGGAGCTTCTCTGGCATTGGAATAAAATGTTTGATACTTGTATGAAGATAAACATTATGCAATATGAGAGTGACACATGGTCCTTAAAGGCAAAACATAAAAGATAGGAAAAAAATAACAGATAATTATCAGGTGGATGTGTGGAGTATCATGGATGAAAAGGAAAATGAAAAAGTGGACCAAACGACCTAGAACAGGGGTCCTGGGCACACAGAGCAAAAGGCTGAAGTGGTGCACCATGATGGATGTGATGGGGATAAGGCCCCAACAGAGACCAATAAAGATTCAAGATTCTTTATTTGTCACATGCATAGTTATACAGGACTGTTGGGGGTGTCAGGTGAAATGAGAAGAATGGATCTCAAAATAATACTCGAGACTGTAGTCAGAAAAAGAAAACAAACTTTGAAGTAGCTGATTTAGATAAACGCAAAAAAAAAGAGCAGTTAAACCGGTGATGACGATAAGGATAATTCTAAATATGAGTAGGAAACAATTAGGATACTTTTTGAAACTCGTTCAAAACAACATTTCACCTTATTAGAGTGGTAAAATTGACTGTTTAGTCTCATCAAACAAGATAAACAACAAATTTTGAAGTTTATACATTCAATATCCTTTCTTTTTTGATTAAAAATGTGGTAACACATAAGCAATAGAGAAGATATTGGACACAGGTGGGTTCTCCAGGCTTACATCAAGTCAAGTCAAGTTGGGGAGCATGCACTGGTACAGTACATTGCCGCACCCACTAGACGATGAAAAAACTCGGATCCCGGTTTGTAACCCCCCAGAAATGACCCTCTAACTGCCGCAGCCAGGTGTTATATGGGCGACCCCTTGGCCTGGTCCAACCACTAAGGTCCCCAACAATGAGGATCTTACGAGCCGGATCACCCTTGGGGAAACGCGCCACATGGCCGTAGTGCCGTAACTGATGCTCCCTCACAATACAAGTAATGTGCCTCATTCAGGACTCCATGAGCAACTGCTCATTCAACACAAAGTCAAACCAACAGTACCCAAGGGTTTTCTGGAGAGACACAGTACCAAAGGAGTCCAGTCTTCGTCTCAGGTCACTGGATAGTGTCCATGTCTCGCAACCATGTAGTAAGACAGGAAGCACCAGGACTCTAAAGACTTGGACCATCGACCTTTTGTATAGATATCGGGAGCACCACACACCCCTTTCCAGCGACCTCATGACTCCCCCCCGATCAACTGAGTCAAACGCTTTGCGAAAATCGACAAAGGCTGCAAAGAAACTCTGCCGATATTCAAGTTTGCACTCCATGAGAACCCTCAGTGCCAGGATGCGGTTGATGGTAGACTTCTTATGCGTAAAACCAGACTGTTCCGGTTGCTGGTAGGTGAGCAAGTGATCACGGATCCTATTGAGGACGACCCTAGCAAGGACCTTACCCGGCACCGAGAGCAGTGTTATCCCCCTGTAGTTGCTGCAATCCAGGCGATCACCCTTCCCTTTCCAGATAGGGATGACAAGTCCCGTTTTCCAGTCAGTTAGGATGATGCCAGTCTCACAAATCGAAGCAAAGATTGCTTACAATGCCAGAAGGACAGCCTTACCACCAACCTGGAGAAGTTCACCCTGGATACCACAGATCCCTCCAGCCTTACCCCCCTCAGCTGGTTCACCATCTGTGTAATCTCAGTGAGATTGGGTGGTTCACAGCTAATCGGAGGATCAGCCCCAAGAACCGTGGACCCAGAAATATCCATCGTCCTAGCTGGAGAACAGCTTTGAACAACTGCTCAAAGTAGCCAGCCCAGCGGGTCACAACTGCAGTGTCATCCGTAAGGACCGTTCCATCAGCCGCCCTGACTCAGACTCTGAAGAACAGATTCAGATGTGCATAATCCTTCGATTCCTCTGTAAGCAGGACGTGGGTTGCTAGACCACAATGGTGTGTCACTTGCTCACAGATTCCTCTAACTAACGCCTCTTTATCTGCCCTCAGAGCCCTCACAGCCGTCCTTCTCAGTTCACGGTACAAACCAGAGTTGCCATTGAGCCATGCACTGCGACTCCTCTTGATGATATCCAGGGTGCCCTGCAAGATAAAACACCTCCTTCTGTGAACACCGGTAACATCAACATCACCAACACAACCCTCAGCAACCTTCAGGGTCTTATCATGGAAGGTCTCCCGCATCACATTAGAATCTGCAGTCGTACCCAGATCTGAAAATTCCTCACACAAACTGCGTGCAAACTCATTAGAAACAGCCTGGTCTTTGAGTCTGGCCAAGTCCAGGCTCATTTTCCTAGTAGGTGATAACCTATTGGACCTAAGCTGGATCCTAAGAATAGCAACAAGTAGTCTGTGGTCAGAATTCACAAACTGGGCACTTCTGTAGACCCTGCAGTTTTGTAAGAGCCTCCAGAATCTGTCCATGAGGATATGATCGATCTCCTTCACCGCACCACCAGTATTGGAGTACCAAGTCCAACAATGCGGTTCAGGGCGCTGGAACCAGGATACACCGATTTGCAACCCCTGACCTTTTGCAAAGTCAAGGAACATGGAGCCACTTTCACCACGGTCTCCAGACCCATGGGGACCGAGACAATCCTCATAGCCAGCCCTGTCAGTGCCAGTGGTTGCATTGAAGCTACCCATGTCCAGAGGAGTGTCACCTTGTGGGCACCCATCAACCACTGAGCGAAGCGAAGAATAAAATGTCTCTCTCGCCGAGACATCACTCACCGTGGTCGGAGCATACACTGAGACAACAGACAAGGCACCCATGGACTGCCATAATCTGAGTCCCATAATATGCTCTTTGAAAGGAGTGCCATCGGACACCATCGGAAGAAGCCAATCCGCTACAGCAACAGCTACTCCCTGAGTATGACAGCCATCACACAGACCAGACCAATAAAAGGCTTACATCAGAGTGCAATTTAAAAAAAAAAAAAAAAAAAAAACCTGGGTGGTGAATTTTGCAAGGCTAAATGAATTAAACTTCTTTTTTTTTTCTTTCTAGCCATCACCTAAACTTTGTACAATTTCCAGTGGCTGTGGGAATTTATATAGGAATTGAAGGCAATGCCTGAGTTTTAAGGACCACGTTCAGGAGGGTTTTCTGGCTGCCAAAGTCCGACGTTTCAGGTTGTGATAACTGCTGAAGAAGAAAGTGATGTGGTGTACCATTAGATGGTAGGGGGAATTTTTAAGGACTGCCACTAACACAGAGGAGACAGAGAAGCAGAAAAGGAGGCAGCTATCTATAGCAAAAATAAAACCAAGGCAGAATTCACCCAGGGATGTGCACTGTTTGAGCCAGCCACCTTTAAGTTAACACAGAAATGGACTAGACACCTATTGCAGAAGAGATCTGGACTTCCATGTAAAGGTTAGTTAGTTTGGATCCTTTAAGTGAGTTGAACTTGTTTTCTTTTTTGGGATAGTGCATAGAAATCTACTGCTGAATATCTGGTGGGAAGTCTAACACATGGGATTTGTATTTTACAAAATACAATAAAACAGAGCTGTATTTAACCATCTTGTTTTTTTTTTTTTGTTTTCTCCCTGAAAATTTGTTAGATTGGGTTTTTCTTTAGTTCAGTTCTGGAAGCCCTTGTGACAACAGGTTGTTGTTCCAATCAGTTTTACAATCAGTGACTCATTTTCCACTAACTGATCTCATTGTTTAATCTGCTGTTCTTTTTTTCTTCTACTATTCTGCATTCCAAAAATTACAACAGTATCAAGATTTATGTTTACAAGCAAATTATAACCTTTTGTATTCTTGCTACACTTATAAATATTTAACACTTTTTATACTTTTCCTAATAATTCACATTTTTTATGCCATTTGAAACTCCTTATAAATTGACATCTTTTAAAGAAACAAAAATCAACTAAAAATAGTGAATACAGCTATTTAAAACTAAAAGCCACTACGGACTGTGAATCTTAACAAGCAACTTATAATGGAGCACAAAAAAAGCTGTTTGAATAATAATAGCATCAGTCAGCAATAAATCAATTAGGAAATATTTATAGAACAAAAACCTGTAGATACTGGACCCATCAGCAATACACTTTGAGGGTTCCAACAGTAGTATATGGTGGGTCATGCTTATATATGACCAGTAACATAGCAGTATACATTTCATTAAATGAACTATGGTAATGAAGAATGGTGCCTATGTCTAAGAAGTGGGGAAGAGGACATCATCCATACAGTTTTCTGTTTGTTTATTAATAATGTCCACCGATGTTCCTGTTCATTCATTGTGCTTACTCATTGTGAATCTTCTTCACATGTCAACACTTGACAAAGTTAGTGCAGCATTGGTTAACAATGGAAAGAAAGTAAGATAGTATGCTTCATGGTGGTAGTTTTACATCAGTTCCTCTTGGACCCAGGTTTACTGCATGTGGATGTTGAGCAGTTGCTTAGGATGTTAAAAGATAAATACTTATATAAATGAACTGACAAAATTTAGCAATTTTAAGGTCACTTGACTCGTGCTTGTAGATAACAGGTGGTCCATAGAACACACTTTGAGAATCACTGATAGCAGTTTCTGGGCTGGTTAACATAAATAAACTCATTCAAAGACCATCATCAGAGCAACTGATCATTACCTATTGTCTGCAGACATATAACACTTGGTAAACTGAGGTTGGAAAACCTTGCATTTCTTTATATTTCGCCACCCTTCACAAAATCACCCATAGCACAACGGTACTACTGTGAGAGAAAGTTTATTAAGTTTTATATGCCTTTTTAATTTTGAGCCAATGTAGGTTCCAGATTTCAGGGCTAGACTGGCCCATTTAAAAGTGTTGTGTTGTTGTTGTTGGTTTTATTGTTGTTCATGATTACAGCAGGTATAACAGTTTCACAGTGAAGTAGTCCTGTTCATGAATGACAGTGTTGACAAAAAAAAAAAGCATAACAGATCCAATTCTACTTTTAGTGTAATAGTGATAGAAATACGTGTTAAAGTTATTATTATTATGCATTATGACGGGTGGTCATGGCCAACGGAGTGGAAGGACCAGAGGAGAGAGCATCGGTGAAGCAATACCTCCCCCCTCAGACACTAGAGTGCAACCATCCTGGGCGGCTGTGGCACCACAGATTACAGCTGGGTATGCTGGGAGCTGCAGCTTGGTGCAGCCCTGTTGGGTTCTGTGGGGGGTGCTAGAGGGAGCTGCATAACCCTATAATGGACCTCCAGCACACCAGGGAGTGATTCTAGGTAATATTGATGAACCTCCTGGAACACTCCTGGGGCCTGAATAAGAGGTGCTGCCTCACTTCAATCAGGAAGCCAGAGTAGGGAGGAAGGAAGACAAAGCTTAGTAGGAGAGAAGTGGAGGTAGCTAAGAAACAGAGAAGGAAGAAAGGACTGGGCATTGTGCACTGGTACTTTGTGCTGTAGATTGTAAATAAAAGGTGTGGAGAACTGCTTGTGTGCTAAAGTGACTTTAGCTACAGGTGGAAGTTCCACTTTATTTATGGTGCCAAGCAGAGTTGTGTTGCAGTGCAGCAGTCTATTAGCCAGTGAAATTGACAGAGTTGTCTGTTGTTACAGTTCTGTCTTTGTCCTCCAGAAACAGCTCCATAAGCTTTATGACCACAGTCTCGGAAAGTCTTTCTCCCATGGGACGACTGGGATTCTTTCCTAAACAAGGAGCAACATTGCACATGTACTTTGTCTCGCAAACTAATGCAATCCAAAAATTTTATGCCTAATTTGTCAGGCTTGGTTGAGATGTTTTGCAAGAAAGGACAACAGACCTTGTTTGGAAACACTTGCTCATCAACAGTAATATGTTGCCCTGGGTTGTAACTTAAAACACAGTTCTTAACAAAACAACGCCAGGTGTCCGAAATCACAGCAAATCTGTTGGTTTTCACACATTCTGCATGGGTGTCTTTGTTGTCAAAGCGTAAATGCTGCATCACAGTCTGATAGCACTCACAGGGAATAGTATCTTTGATTGCTGGTACAATAAATACTGTAGTTCTGAGCAGGCATCAATCACAGCACCAACTGTGGTCATCACTGCTCTTGTGAAAAAAATGCAGATAAACGCCATCAACTCAGAGAGGGAGAGGCAAGTTTGTTGCACCATGTGCACGTGACTGAGAGAATAAAATTAAAAAAAAAAAAAGCTAACTTTTACACTCAGGAAAAATGTACACCAGGTGTTAAAAACATACATTTGATTTGAGTCTGTATTATATAATAGTAATAATAATAGCAGCTCACTACTCAAAATGGGAAGAAACCGGGTTCGAAGCGCTAACCTCTTGATTATGAGGTGGCAGTTCTTCCCTCTGCAGCAGCCAAGCAGACGTGTCGGCTCTCTGTCGATTAATACAGTGCATCCGGAAAGCATTCACAGGGCATCACTTTTTCCACATTTTGTTATGTTACAGCCTTATTCCAAAATGGATTAAACTCATTTTTTTCCTCAGAATTCTACACACAACACCCCATAATGACAGCGTGAAAAAGGTTTACTTGAGGTTTTTGCAAATTTATTAAAAATAAAAAAAACTGAGAAATCACATGTACATAAGTATTCACAGCCTTTGCCATGAAGCTCAAAATTGAGCTCAGGTGCATCCCGTTTCCCCTGATCATCCTTGAGATGTTTCTGCAGCTTAACTGGAGTCCACCTGTGGTAAATTCAGTTGATTGGACATGATTTGGAAAGGCACACACCTGTCTATTGTGGACTGTGCCCGGTAGTTTATCCCGGCCAAGTTCCCGAGGCCGCCAGATGGAGCCCTCCCTGAAGTATGGAGGTGCCCCGAAGACCAGCAGGGAGTCATGGACTTTGTAGTTTTTATCCTCAGCCCTGCTGGATACCACAGGGGCCGCAAGAGGGAGCTGCAGGGAGGACCAAAGACTTCTTTTTGCCCTATGCCCCGGAAGTACTTCCACGTCACATGAGCGGAAGGGATGATGTACTTCCGGGGTGAGAAAAAAAAAAAAAAAAAAAAAAAGGACTTTTATCTGACCCAGAAGTGATAGGGAATTATGGACTGAAGGATGAGAAACACTTCCGGGTCAGGAACTATTAAAGGATTGTGGGAGCTCCCAGACGGCGAGCTGAGCTGGGTGGAAGCGTGGCAACGCATCTGGGAGTTTGATGATTGGTTTAATCTATTGTGATTGTTTATTGTATGAGTATAGTGGAGGAGAGGGTGCTTAGTGCACTTTATTATTATAATAAATTCTATTATTGGACTTTTATCTGGTGTCTGACGTGGTGTCTGAGGGTAGAAGGGTGCGAGAAAACCCTAATCTATCACACTATATAAGGTCCCACAGCTGACAGTTCATGTTAGAGCACAAACCAAGCATAAAGTCAAAGGAATTGTCTGTAGACCTCTGAGACAGGATTGTCTTGAGGCACAAATCTGGGGAAGGTTACAGATAAATTTCTGCTGCTTTGAAGGTCCCAATGAGCAGAGTGGCCTCCATCATCCGTAAGTGGAAGAAGTTCGAAACCACCAGGACTTTTCCTAGAGCTGACAGGCCATCTAAACTGAGCGATCGGGGGAGAAGGGCCTTAGTCAGTGAGGTGACCAAGAACCCAATGGTCACTCTGTCAGAGCTCCAGAGGTCCTCTGTGGAGAGATGAGAACCATCTCTGCAGCAATCCACTAATCAGGCCTGTATGGTAGCGTGGCCAGACGGAAGCCACTCCTTAGTAAAAGGCACATGGCAGCCCGCCTGGAGTTTGCCAAAAGACACCTGAAGGACTCTCAGACCATGAGAAACAAAATTCTCTGGTCTGATGAGACAAAGATTGAACTCTTTGGTGTGAATGCCAGGCGTCACGTTGGGAGGAAACCAGGCACCGTTCATCACCAGGCCAATACCATCCCTACAGTGAAGCATGGTGGTGGCAGCATCATGCTGTGGGGATGTTTTGCAGCGGCAGGAACTGGGAGACTAGTCAGGATAAAGGGAAAGATGACTGCAGCAATGTACAGAGACATCCTGGATGAAAACCTGCTCCAGAGCGCTCTTGACCTCAGTCTGGGGCGATGGTTCATCTTTCAGCAGGACAATGACCCTAAGCACACAGCCAAGGTATCAAAGGAGTGGCTTCAGGAAAACTGAAGCCACAGCCCAGACTTGAACCCGATTGAACATCTCTGGAGAGATCTTAAAATGGCTGTGCACCTACGCTTCCCATCCAACCTGATGGAGCTTGAGAGGTGCTGTAAAGAGGAATGGGCGAAACTGGCCAAGGATAGGTGTGCCAAGCTTGTGGCATCATATTCAAAAAGATTTGATGCTGTAATTGCTGCCAAAGGTGCATCGACAAAGTATTGAGCAAAGGCTGTGAATACTTATGTACAAGTGATTTCTCAGTTTTTTTTATTTTTAATAAATTTGCAAAAACCTCAAGTAAACTTTTTTCACGTTGTCATTATGGGGTGTTGTGTGTAGAATTCTGAGGAAAAAAATGAGTTTAATCCATTTTGGAATAAGGCTATAACATAACAAAATGTGGAAAAAGTGATGCGCTGTGAATACTTTCCCGATGCACTGTAGTTAGGCTTCAGTTTTTACACATTGCCAGTAACAAGTAAGTTGAATAATTTCTTTTTCTTCAGTTATTTTTGAATGAAAGCACACTTGTTTTGTTACACCTTTTGTGAAAGTATTTATTTGATATTTGGACTTCAGTCTTCACACATTATACACTTCACATCTGCTTTTTGTAAAACGCTACTATAATATGAAAAAAGTTTCCGTTTTAGTTGTGTGTTCAACATTTCTTGCCTGGCATTTCCTGTCATCCAACATTTACCCACATCATTGTATACACGGAACACATGTATTCCAAATAAGGATGTATTATTTACTTGTACCAACCAGTGCATGCTCCAAAACCTGACCTAATACAACTCCAGGCACAGATAAACAGACTTGAGCTGGAAGAACTTCAACTGTGGATTTGGGAGTGGGTTGCTGGGGTTGATGGGATAGCCTATATGCAGAGTTGCTAAGATGACTCGCTGTTGTCCCAAAAACCTATCTACCATTTCCAATGCTTCTCTACAAGCACCAGTCTAGCTGTACTAATACAGTGGAAGAAGTTTGCAAAAAAAAAAGTTTGCAACATGCCTCACCTAGCAAAGCAAGTGAGCAACTGCAGAAAGTTTCAGAGCAGCCTGCGATACAAAAGTGAGGGTGTGCGCAAAGCAAAGCAGTTCCGTATTAGCAATGTTATCAGTCTTGATGGCTGGATCTTTTTCTTTTATGTTCCAATCATTCAAAACTACTGTCACAAGCATCAGCTCTAGATCCTCATTTTAAAATGCTTCTTTTTTTACTCTAAAGACTGTGAGCACACATTTTCAAGACTAATTAAGATGACTGCTACAAATGAGCAACTGAAGATGTGTAGTCTGTAAAATTATAGAAAGACATCAGTCTTACCACCGTATGTTTAATTTTGACTAAGTCAAGATTTTAAATGTCCAATAGGGGAATAAATTTGGTCAACAGTTTAGTAGAAGAGTGTCTACATGGTTATTTATAACACATGAATATGATATTGTATATCATTGAATTATTTAAGAAGCAATATTTGATTATTTTATGATATTATTCACAAGATGTTTTATAAAGTAGATGCCATTACATTGTATTAAAACAAGGAGCCCAATCCCATAATGTGGGATATTGATGTGGTGATACTTATCTTAGTCAAATTATGGTGAATTTTGTTTTATATATATTGCGCCCCATCATCCAAATACTGATGTTAACTGTTCATCTATACCAGAGGTCCTCAATCACGGTCCTGGAGAGCCGCAGTGGCTACAGGTTTTTGCTCCAACCCAATTGCTTAATAAGAAGCCCTTATTGCTCAAGTAACACTTCTGTTTCACTTTAGTTGTCCCACTCGTTAAGATTGTGAACCCTTATTACTTATTTAAGTCTTAAACAGCTGTATTCTTGGTTTTTAATTGCTCCTAATTAGCAATAACATGCAAACAACAAAAGAGACAAGCATTTCTCCATTTAGCTTGTTACCATTTACACCTGTGTGCATTTATCATGTACTATTGGGTTTAATTAAATACTTGGAAGGAAAGTAAAGAGAAAAAAAATGAAGGACTGAGAATTACTCATCCATTTTAGCCTTCAAATCATTTGGATGATATCCTTAGAAAGGAGAAGAAAATCTAGGATACGAGAATTACCTGACATAGCGGAGTTAAAGCACTAACAAGCCATGAAATTAAATTATTGGCAAGAATTGCTTTCTAATTAAGCAACCAGGTTAAAACAAAAACCTGCAGCCACTGCGGCTCTCCAGGACTGTGATTGAGGACCCCTGATCTATACTAATAACAGGCAAAGCCCTCACTGATTGAATCACTCATTCACTCACTGACTCACTCATCACTAATTCTCCAACTTCCCGTGTAGGCAGAAGGCTGAAATTTGGCAGGCTCATTCCTTACAGCTTACTTACAAAAGTTAAGCACATTTCGTTTCGAAATTCTACGCGTAACGGTCATAACGGTCGACAATGTCCTCCATTTTGAACTTTCTTATTTATGGCCCCATTTTCACGAAATTTGGTAGGCGGCTTCCCCGCGCTAACCAAAACCGATGTACATACTTATTTCGGTGGTATGACACCACTGTCGGCCGCCATATTGAACTTTCCAACGTCACTAATTCTCCAACTTCCCATGTAGGTCGAAGGCTGAAATTTGGCAGGCTCATTCCTTACAGCTTACTTACAAAAGTTAAGCAGGTTTCATTTCGAAATTCTACGCGCAACAGTTATAACGGTCGACAACGTCCGCCACGTTGAACTTTCTTATTTATGGCCCCATCTTCACAAAATTTGGTAGGCGGCTTCCCTGTACTAACCGAAACCAATGTATGTACTTATTTCGGTGGTATGATGCCACTGTCAGCCGCCATATTGAACTTTCCAACAGTCTTTGTTACTTATGGGCCCATCTTCAAGAAATTTGGTACGCGGGTTCCCAACGCTAACTGAATCCAACTTATGTACATATATACGTCCATAGCCTGCAGCTCGGTCACCGTGTGAGGCGGCGTTGGGTCCCCCATCCCAACACCTCCCACGTTGTTGGCTGCCTGCCTATATAGGGCCGTCCGTCGCTCCGGTCTCTACATTCCCTTACTTGCTTCGCCACGGGATTCATGTCTCCCTGCTGATAACTACAGCCTTTTTATTTAATCTATGGCTTCTCCGCTGTTTTATTGTTGGTTTATTACGATTACAGTTATTGTGTTGGTATTTTAGACTTTACATTGTTCAGGTACCCATTTCCTTTATCGTTCCAACCATACCCCTATTAACATGTCTATCGACGTGATCACTATCGATCAAAGAACTGTCACTTACCGAGTGGTTTCCATGCCCGGAGGTGGCACCTACCTTTTCCATTCTCTTTGTTACATATTGCACGGCCATATCAGGCTCACTCTTGATATCCGTAGGAACACTGTGTCTTATGCATTTAATGACTGGAACAGGGTTCAAGGTGTGGACTGATGACGGTACAGGAGATAATTATACTACGCAGGAGCACTATAAGATTGAAATGCTTAAGCCCTTCACCTATGGTTCTGCATGCGAGTTGATGGCTGCCGCTGAATTGTTCGGTTGTCGCTTTCAAGTGTACCGAAATGGCCAAATATTTTACACCTTTGGACAACCGCCAATGCCTCTTAAACATCTTAGATTCATAGGTGACGATTTCAGTAGTGGACACTTTGATGTTTATGAATGTTAAAACTCTCAAAAGCTGGATGTGAAGTTATTGATGAAACCAGTTGTATGCTTACAACGCTTGACAGATGCCGAATGTCACTTCAACACAAGTCCTGCAAATACTGTCGTAATTGAAACAAACCATGAAACTCAAACCGATTGTGACAGCAGCAATCCAAGCTGTGAGATCTGAAACAAGATTACTTTTCACATGGCCAACTGTACGTTGCATGCTCAAGAGTAAGCTCAGCGCACAGCTTGGTCATATTACAACCACAGGGACGAAATGACAATTCGGTATACAAAGAGATCCTTAACAAATAATTAATATATTTTACCTCAGTTTAAAAAGGTTTAATTTTCTTCTTAATAAAAATTTTAAGGCAGTACTTTGCCGCTGCGAAGTTTTGGTATTTTGCTAGTTACTACTAAAATATTTCTTCTTAAATGTCATTCCAAGCTTATGTATATGTTATGAAGTCAGTGTGTAGACATCCTTCAAATAAATAATCACTAAAATTTGTCACATAATATTAATGTTCACTATGCATGTTTAAGTAACTTGTAAAAAAGCCACCACTTCAAATATATTAGTGCATGCTAATTCAGTCATGGGGGAAAAGAAAAAAAAAATTGGTATTGAATCGAGGCATTGTGAATAAGAATCAAATCAAATCAGGTCATCAGTGCTGATACCCAGCCCTTTTTTCACAGGAACTCTCATTACTCTCTTTTGATTATTTAAGAGTCACTTTATGCTTACCTGTTGTCACCCGAAATTTAAATAGATAAGCATAGAACAGCTTTCTATTGCCAATGTTACTTTTAACTAGATTAACTAAGCATACTTATAATTAGAAATAAAAGGAAAAAAATTCTAAATATAAAAGGTTATTTGACATACCCAGCAAACCTCTCCTAGTCATCTTGTGGTCATCCTGAATGCTTTCTGCTTCACTTTCTGTTGTGATTTCACTGCCAGTAGGGATAGGGACATTATGAGGAGATGGGCTCCTGGTATGCAAGGCAGTGGTGGTAATCTGCTCTGGATTAGGAGACTTTGAAAGAGGGGAGGAGGTAGTTCCCTTTTTACCTATACCCTGGGCTTTTTCTGGAGTAGACAGCTACATAAAAGAAGCAACACAGGAAAACTTTATTTAGCTTAAACATTCCACAAATTGTGTCCATATACTGTAAACTTGCAATAATATAACCAGCTTTATTCTTCTGTGGGGCAGCTTGGTTGTACGGTGGTTAATAGTGCGGTCTCAAGACTCAGGAATCTTGGGTTTAAAACCTGGGCCAAATACTGTGTGCAGCTAGAATGTCCTTCCCAAGTCTATGAATGTTTTATTATTGGCACTCACATAACAAAACTAGTAGGAGCAAGAGTCAGAAAACGTTTGAAAACGTAGACAGCTCTAGATACAGCTCTAATTTAGAGGGGGGAGATATCATCTTATATGTACAGTATGCATGCATGTATTATAATTACATATATACAGAGTACAGTATATATGCAGGGCTCAATGTACAAATGAAAACCTGTGAACAACTTTTAACAAAGAAATTTTAAAAACATAAATATTCAATTTCTTAGGTGAAGCAATTTCATTTTTTTAAAAATTGTTATGGTAATTTTTTTTTCTCCATCTCAGGAAAATTTTATTGAAGATTCACTTCAGTGCTGATTCTTCAATTTGACCAATTTCTTAAGTTTTTTTTTTTAATTTGGATTGATTTTACAATTGTAAACTTTTTCTCGGTAGAGACATTTTAAATTATCATGTTGTAATAGTTCTACAATATGCAATTCACTAAACAATTGTACATATTCAAAAAGAACAATGCCTGACATTCACTGAGAAATACAGAACAAGGGTACTGGCTAAACAAGAATGATGTTCTGGTTACTTATTTGACAACAGTAAAAGCACAGAAAAAAAATCCTATTTTTATAGTACACATATTATTTTGGGGCATTTGAGACCTTTTTTTTTTTTTAGTTACTCCCAACAAATAATGTGTTGCTTTTACGGTGTTTTGATGCTTACTGCAACATTTATGATAAATAAAGTTAAATTTTGTAATTCATTCTGCAGATGTAAAAATTCTGAAAGAGATAAGAAACGCCTCCTTTTACTTTGTTAAATTGAATATGAATATACTTTGTTAAATGGAATATGAATACTGACTGAAGAATGATAAAGCAATGGATAGTTCAACCAAAGTAGCAGAAAAAAAATGTCCAAACATGAGGTTCTTGAGATAATAACACAGGTGCAAATCTACAGACTATATTATATAAACATAAATTGTGACAGGTACCTGTGAATGAATATTCTCCTTCTTCAATGTTACAGATACACCAACTGCTGGTTGTAATTCAAGAGGAACGGATAGCACTTTCTGTTTAGATTGATTAGGAGGTATAAGAGTGAAGACTCCTTCTATTGCAACTGGTTGGTTTTCAACATCAGTAATGCTTTTCTTCAAGAAGCTTGCCAATGAAATGTCAGTGCTTCCAAGAGACTGGTCTCCACAACAAAGGTAGATCTAAAGAAGAAAAGTTTAAGAGTTAATTAAATTATAGGATTAATAGGGAACATCAAATCGATACTACACATAAAAAATACAAAAAATACAAATATTACACCTGTGTGAGAGAATAATTTAGAGGTAACAATAGTTAAGTATTTTGGTTTGCAGTGCACACAGAAATATATAAGCATTTGTTTTAGAAATGTCATGAAGAGACTGCTGAAATGGTCAAACAAGTAATGTTCTTCCAAGATCCTAATAAGATTTGCTAGTTGGAACACATACTGTTATCATAGCAAGATAAGCTGAATTCAAGAGATTTTGAAGAACATGGATATAATAGAGAAAGACATCTATTTTATACTGGTTGTATATATTAATCTATATTTTATATTATACAGGCAGTCCCCGGGTTACGTGCGAGATAGGGACTGTAGGTTTGTACTTAAGTTGAATTTGTATGTAAGTCGGAACAGGTACATTATTTTAATAAATGCTATCGTTGACCAACTGTAACCAAGTGCTCTGCCAATGAATGATGGAGTTTCACCTCTTTCTGACCTTTTTATTATTTCTAATTTATTTTCAATGATGATGGTTTTTCTCTTCTTCACTGTATCACCAGCACTTGTATCAGATTTGTGTTTCAGAGACACTACTGAAGGGTGAAGCCAAAAGGTTAAGATGAGCTCTTCTGCACAACACTGTGCACGTTATCACAGCAGGAAGGCACCAGACGTCAACACGTCTGATGTATAGGGTGGTCCAGATCTAATTATGCAATTTTCATTACGCTATAACTTATTCAGTTTATTACATAGAAAATCACTCGAAAAATCCCAGACCATAGAGAAGTGTGCAAACACACGACATGAAAAATCGAACTGGAATTGTCCCTGCATAAATCCAAGTCATCCAGACGATCTGGATCTGCATAATTAGATCTGGGCCACCCAATACTGACAAGACAACTTCCTGCTATGTGCGTAACAGTATAAGCAGGCTTGCTATTGAGAATGAATGGGGCAGCAGCGAGGGGCAGTTCATCCCCAGCCCACCTCACAGTCACCTCCACTACAGCATGCTGCCTGCAATGTCCGCCGCACCACCGCCCCCATTCAACACGCAGCCATCCGAGGCACACTACAATGCTACCCCCCGCTGCCCCATTCACCCTCAATGGCCTCCGTTCAGCCACAACCAGGTCACCGCTTGCAGCATTTCCAGCTGCCCACCTAGAATGAACAGGCAGAATGTGTGGTAGGCGGGCAGCGAAACCGTTTGCCGCCGGGAGCTGCCCGAGGTGATGCTACACTGCGCGAGCAGCGAAATCGCCCCCCTCCAGCCTCCATCCAGCCACCGCTTGCAGCGTTCCCAGGCTTCACTCTGTTGGGGGATGACGGAGCAGCAGTTACTGAGGCGCATGCGTCGCAGCTGCGGCCCCGTTCGTATGTCGGATGTCCTTAACCTGGGGACTACCTGTATTTACAAGGTGAGCTAAAACGAAGTACCACATTTAAAATGTTTATTCTACAAAGAAGCTACAGGATAAAATACATTTCATTACATGACAACAAAGGGTATACAAAATAGATTTTTTTCACTGTGTTTTAAAAATGATGTCTTCAAGCTAGTGGCCATCATTAGCGATACACTCTTCGAGACGATTTCTGAACATTTACATGACTCGCTCAGGTATTTCAAGGGGAATAGTGACAATTGTGTGGCGAATAGCATCCTTGAGGACTTCAAGGTTTTGAGGTCGGTGTGCGTATAACTTTGATATAGCCCCACAAGAAGAAATTGCACGAAGCAAGATCAGGCAAATGTGAAGGCCACCCAACATTATATCGCAGGGAGATCAGTTTCCCCAGAAACATCTCCCACAAACCTTGCATGGATCTCCACGCCATATGAGCTGTTGCTCCATCCTGTTAAAACCAGGCATCCATCACATACATTTCTTCTAGTTGGGGCCGCAAAAAGTTCTCTTGCATTTCAATGTAATGTTCTGAAGTGATGGTGACCGTTGCTCCACCCTCCTCATAAAAGTAAGGGCCTACAATGCCAACTTCTGCAACGGTGCACCAAACTATAACATGCTCACTGTGCAGGCGTCTCTGATGAAGTTCATGAGGGTTGGTTTCAACCCAACAGCAAAAGTTTTGCTTATTTACGCAACAATTCAAATGGAAATGTGCCTCGTCATGATGAACGGTTTGCAGAATGTTCGTGCACAACTCTCTACAACTCTCCCAGTCACTCTCAGTGAGTTCCTGCACTAACATCATTTTGTATGGATGGAAATTAAGGTCACCATGCAAAATCCTCCTCTAAGACGTGTTGGAAATGCCTAAGGCAGAAGCATGTTTGCATGCTGAACATCTAGGAGACTGCAAAATTGATGCTCTTACAGCTTGGATGTTTTCAGGTGTTTGTACAGTCTGAGGACAGCGTGGAGATTTTTTTTTCAATGTTGTACTCGTCTGTCTATCCGATTTGGGACATCACCGTTTGGAGGAATGCTGAAGTGCATTCAGAAGGCGCGTTGCATGGTGATGATGGATTCGTTGTTTTTGAAGAGTGCTTCGACAGCGAAAGCATGGTGTGCATCAGACCAAGGCATATTGCCGACTAAAAACTACACTCGATCAGCTATTAAAGTAAACCCACCCCAACCAACTCAGCTGCCTCTAACTTGCACAATGAATTTGAGAAATGTGGTACTTCGTTTTGGCTCACCTTGTATATACATAATTATTAGTAATTATTAGTACTTGTTCTATTTATTTTTATAATAATTTTGCATGATAAAGGACATCTTTTAGTATTTATTCATAAAAATATCACTATTTTTAATATAAAGAAACAAAAGTGAATAAACAATTGACAATTTGTACTAATAGTATAGGGCAACACAGTGATTAATTGGTTAGCTGTGCTGCCTCACAGATCCAACTTTCCAAGATTGAAACCTACCCGTCATCATGGTCTTTGGGGTGTTTGTCCATATTTATCTCTTTGTATTCTGGTTATCCTTCCATATACAAAAAATGTGAATTAAGATAAATCATGATTATAAATTGGCTTATATGAGTGACAATGGGTATAAGCATAAGTGAGTTCTGCAGTGGGTCAGCATACTATTCATGTTTGTCTTCTGTGTTGCATCAGATCCTCCTCTCTCCTATATCTCTTAATTGGATTATGTGGATCTTTGACTGGGTTGTAATATATAACAAAAAACCTATCAATTACACTATGTGACATTGTGCATTACCTTAAGATATGTTTAAATGTTCAATTATAGTAGGTATGATTAACTATCCACCCAGATGTTCAACAGAAAATGAAATAAGCTAAAGTATTAGATTTAAGGAGTACTGGACTGCCGTAAAATATTTATGGAAAAAACTGTAAGGAACACAAGTATTATTTGTTACATTTTAATTGCAATAATATTTTGAAACATGCCCTCTGTTGGTCTGTTTATTGAGACTATCACTATTGATCAGGAAAACATTTTAATACTTTCTGCAGTGTCAGATAAAATACTTGATCAAATGTAAATGGAGGCAGCTTTCAATTAATTACTAGAAGCAAAGTCAATCTCACATTTAAAGTTCAAAATTACACTAACTTGCTTAGAAAAATGTACTATGAATTGTAATAATGGAAATTGAGTAATTGTAAGCAAAATGTGCTTTTCAACCATTTCTTCAAATTCATTTACACATTACATTAGAACATTAACAAAGTAATATTACAGTGAAATCAATATCAAGAAATATTCCAAACAAATTCAGACAAAATAAGCACTTTAAAATTAAAAGTATAAAAATTTCAAGAAAATGTAAAAAAAATCTAAAATATTCCTGCCTACCTATCTATCAAAACAAATTCAGACAACACAAAAAATGCTTTGCTCTGTCCTCCACTGCTTGGATTTTCACAAAAAATCATGACAAAGAGGATATTTCTGGACTGCCATAACTTTAAAGATTTCAGTAATACATTTATGTTATAGTAAATTGTTTGGAGGTTAATCATTACAAACTACATACTCTTGTTAAGAGTGTTCCTATTTAACTATACATATGCTATAGGAATGTTTTTAATAAGGTAAATCACTGATGTAGTGTCAACATTAAAAAATGTAGTTTTTGTTTTAATTTAGAGTCCTTTATCTACTTTCATAAATACACGGCTAATAGGCTTTTTCCACTGAAATATGTGGTCAGATGTATACCTTTGTCACATGTAAAAATAAATAAGAATGACCAACACCTGTAGTAATAACAGCCTAACTGGTCCATGTTATTTCCCCATCATCCTATTATAAAGTGACCAGTACTGTATCATCTGCTAAGGTAAAAACCACTGCAGTTATTAGTATACTAATGATTTGCAAGAGGGAAGACATTCACCTTGGTATTGTTAGTAATGTGTCATCCATTTCTCTAATCTTCTCCAATCATTTGTATTTAGTATGAATATTAAAGACCCACACAAACCTGTAAATTGGGCTGAGCACTAAAATACACTCTCAGGACTTCAGGACTACTTCGTATCTTCACTGAGGCTCTCTCAGGTTTAAAATCACAATTAATTAGGTCAGTGAAAGGTTTATTGGTAACATCATTTCCAAGCAATGTATAATAGAAGAAAAACTCTGGTCTCTCATCTGGGAGTTTTGCTGTGCTAGGGATTAACTTGAAATAAAAGCAAAATTAAATTAACATTAAAATATATTCACAAAATAATCATCAAAAAATTGCTTCATAATATTAAAGTAAATTAATAATGAATTAATTAAAACTTAATTAAAAACAGTAAAAGAAATTATAGATTTTTTTCATAATCTGTAAATGTGATAAAATGCACATTCAAATGTAAAAACATCCTGTTGCAATAAGCTGAACAAAACACTCTAATTGCAGTTCATCTGTAAAAGGCCATAGTACATGACGGTCCAGCACTCAATGTACTGTATGAGATGAAGGCTAACACAATGGAGGAGATCATGTTATGTCGACTTGATAACAAACAAACAAAAAAAAGACTAGGCAAAAGAAAACTGCACAGTTTGCAAAATCCAGGCAGGAACGAGACTCACCTTATTGCTAAACTTAAGGATAAAAATATTGGTGCACCAAAACCAGAAAGCAACTCACTGGAGGCATAATTTTATGGTTCCAGTGGCTGTAAATCTGTTAAAATGAGAAACTCTCATTCACAGTTAAGTGCTGCTTATAATAGATAACATTTGGAAAGGCCAGCTAAAATGGAGACTGTTCTTGCTTCAGATGACTTTTTTTCTCTACCCCAAGAAAGTAAATTAATAAAGTACCCATATACAGCACTTATAAATATGCAATATTACATTAGCATAGTAGTAGTGCTTAAGTTCACATGTATTTGTTTTTTTTTTTAAAGGAAAAAATTTGTCCATTCTTGTGGATGATGAATTTGATCTTTTGCAAGGCGCACAATACTGATTTGGGATGTAATATTTATGGTCAAGTATATAGCAAAAACTAATAAATTATTAAAGTTTCTGCTTGTAAATTTATTACCATTTCCATGAGCAATTCCACTGGGAAAAAAATCTAATTTCTACAATGCTTATATGATTCAAAACAAAACTAGAATGTTAATCAATGATCCAAACTGACAAGTCAATATTATATATGGAAAACTGATGATTTCCTCAACAGAAGAAAAGCTAGTTTTTCATCATTAAACAAGATTTAAAGAGCATGTATGTAACATTACATATTATACATAAACAGAAGCACTGCCTAAAAATGCCAAAAATATTTTTTTTCATCAATTCATACATGGAAATCTTAAGCTGTATTTCTATTTAGAAATATCTTTGTTTTAAGTTTCAGCAATAATCATATTTTACAAAACTAAAAAGCAAAATTGCCAAAATACGAAATTTACCTGTTCCAGTTGTGCTGCAAAAGCTATAGTTACTGACAAAACAAACATTTCATTGCAGTATTCAGATGGACCAATTTGATAATATCCTTCATCTTCATTTAGTGCAGGAATCAAATTTTTTGGATCGAGACTTGTTAAAGGGGGAATTACTATAATGAGACAAATAGCATAAAGCATATTAGTAAAAATTCAGAAATTTGTCTCTTTTCTACCAACCTAAAAAAATGCAGTAGCAGTATACTATCAGGTTGAGTTTGGCAAAAATGCTTGAAGTGTGTAATCTTTTACATGTGAAATACATGGAGTTTTTTTTTTAGGGGCACTCAGCGTAATTAATATCTGCCCTTAAAAAGAGGTTAAGCTTTCCAAAAACCACAGTCTATTTTTTCAGTAAACTGTTTTCAGTATTAAACAAGTTTGTGAATACAACATACTACATAATTAAACATCGAATTGTGGTTACAAAAAAGTTGAACCTCTAAAGAATTTATATGGGTATGTATAAACTTTTCACTGGAAAATCTACATGCCAAATAATAAAATACAATGTGCAGTTTAAAAAGCAATGTAAGTAAAAACCCTGAGTAAGAAATGCAAGGGATCTAATTCTACTATCATACTTTGTGCAATGGCAACTATTACAAAATGAACATCAGATGATTTTTTTAAGACCTCAACACCCTCTGTACGGAAATACAAAAGCCTTGTATGAAGTAGTCTGTTAGTGGTGTATGGCTACTAAAATGCTACTATGCAAATAAAGAGAAATGAACACAATCAAGGAGCCCAGAGTGCATGTAGCAAACTAAAAATTAAACATCATACAAAGAAGACATTGGATCTCTTATATGTACACTTTAGATGTCTCCCTGACATCATTTGACTTTATATGTATTGCTAGTTTATTTATCTTTGGATTTCCACATTTTAAACACCTAGCAGATATCACCTGATATTTCAGATACGAAAGAAAAGCATGATGCAGATCCCAGAGGAAGTCCAAATAAATGGTGGTGGAGAAGGCCTAGGCAATGCATGTTACACCTGGCCGTAGTCAGGCCAAAGGTGGCATGCTTTCAATATTAATGTCATTAATTAATGTGTCATCCACATGGTCTACTTCAGAAGAATTAAACAAAGAATACAATATGCTATGAAACCCCAGGCTGAATAAGGTGACCTGGGAGTTTAGAGAGTAAATAACACAATAACACAGTTGAGTTAAAGCCAGCAAGGCATTAAAAAGTAGAACTAGTCGACTTTGCAGCAAACATAGAAAAAGATGTAAGGAAATGAACATGAAAATGAGATAGATAAAATAAGTACAATTAGTAATAACACAGACCAAATAAAAGCTACATTGATATATTGTATAGAAAAAGATGAATGAATGGTAACTATGGCAAAGTATCAGAATCATTGTAGTAAAATGGCCTATTACAGAAAATCACAGACTCTGAAAATATATCGGAGATGGAACTTGAGACTTCTTGCGATCTCAGAGGGAAAAGGGGATTGAAATAGTAAATTTAAATCGAGATTCTATACCAAAAACTTTCTGGTTTAAAAACTGAGAAAATGTATTCCTCTGAACCATGGAGCAAGTCAATGGTTACAAGTCTGAAACTGATGAGAAAAAAAAAAAAAAAAGAACATCCTATAAATGGTATTGAGCAGCAGCAATGTAAGTCAGGAATACAATATGGTGTTATGTTTTCAAGTTGGACTGACAGCAATATTTAGAAATGCAACCAAGAAATATAAGAAAGTCTTAAAAATTGAATAAAGACAGGGAAAATTCCAATATATATTTATTTTTCATACTAGGGTTTATTTTTAATGTGTAATAGTCTTATTTTATTATTATTATATTATTATATTAAATACAGGTCAAATTCCATTATAACGAACTCCCAGGGACCTAAAAAATATTTAATCATTTCATCTTGATTAAATTGCTTAGAGATCTTTATATAGACAACGTCTTTGCATTCTATAAACAATTACATTCCAAATGTAACATTCCAGCTACACATTTCTTTGACTATCTTCAAATCAGGAACTTTGTTAAACAGAACCTTCCAGATTTTCCTCATCTTGCACCCTCATCCATGCTGGAAAAAATATTGCTTAATCTCAAGGACACCATCTTTACAATATATAAAATCATTTTACAATCCCTCCCTTTCCAAGATCCAAGAGGACACTGGGAGAAAGATCACTCAATTAATATATCAGAAAAGGAGTGGAAAGTAGCAATGCAGAGAATTCATTTGAGCTCCATATGCGCAAAGCATACAATTATATAACTCAAAATTATATATCGAGCATATCTGTCTCGTCTAAAACGCTCCAAAATATTTCCAGGGCAAGATCCAACCTGCGAACGCTGCAATCAAGTCCCAGCCTCACTGGGTCACATGTTTTGGGCCTGCACCAAATTAACATTATTCTGGACCAAAATTTTTAATTACCTTTCAGACAGCCTTGGTGTCACAATCCCTCCTAACCCATTAACAGCTGTGTTTGGGGTTCCTCCAAATGGGTTTAAAGTGGAGAAAGACAAACAAATTGTGATTGCATTCACTACACTTCTGGCACGCATACTTATTCTGATAAACTGGAAGAACCCAAACTCTCCTCTTTTAAGTCAGTGGGAAACAGATGTGTTATACTATTTGAAATTGGAAAAAAATCAAATACTCAGTTAGAGGATCCGTACAGACTTTTTTCAAAACATGGCAGGATCTAATCAGTAATATTTTAAAATAAGCTCAAAGCACAGAGAATTTATTAATTTAGGGATGGGAATCGATTTGTCCTTAACTCAATTTTTCTTTTTGTAAAAACTTGATTGATTTGTATGGATTGCAATAAAATTAATAAAAATATATATAAAAAAAAAATTTCATTATAACGAAAATTTCATTGTAATGAGATTCTGTATTTGTTACTATAGTGCTTTCTTTAACTTGCGCAAAGGCGTTTGCAATCATTTCAATAGCTTCTTTTGTGTTCATTTTAATCTCCACTTGCCTACAAGTTATGCTGACCAGAATTTTTCTCAAAATTTTCTTCCGATAATACACTTTCCCGAAATGCAATTGCAGCGTCTGTGGAAAATTGTTTGTCCGTTGCCAGGGAAGGGCAAAAACAGACTCATAACGCTGCAGTGAAGTGACACAGAAGCAAATCATAAGAGATTGGGGTCACACTATAAGTCCCTGTCTTGCACCCCAAAACACGAGACTAAGTCTCAGTACTTTAGGAAAACCAACTTTATTCAGCTTGAAGCAGGAACGGCACACTTCTTTATAGTAGCGTGATCTGCCACTCTGCTATACACAGACATATATACACATCTATACTAATAAAAGGCAAAGCCCTCACTGACTCACTCACTCACTGACTGACAGACTCATCACTAATTCTCCAACTTCCCGTGTAGGTAGAAAGCTGAAATTTGGCAGGCTCATTCCTTACAGCTTACTTACAAAAGTTAAGCAGGTTTCATTTCGAAATTCTACACGTAACGGTTATAACGGTCGATAACGGTCGACAATGTCCGCCATGTTGAACTTTCTTATTTATGGCCCCATCTTCACGAAATTTGGTAGGCGGCTTCCCTGCGCTAACCGACACCGATGTACTTACTTATTTCGATGGTATGACGCCACTGTCGGCCGCCATATTGAACTTTTCAACGTCACCAATTTTCCAACTTCCCGTGTAGGTAGAAGAATGACCCCGTCTTCACGAAATTTGGTAGGTGGCTTCCCTGCGCTAACCAAAACCGATGTACGTACTTATTTCGTGGTATGACGCCACTGTCAGCCGCCATATTGAACTTTCCAACGTCACTAATTCTCCAACTTCCCGTGTAGGTAGAAGGCTGAAATTTGGTACTTATTTCGGTGGTATGACGCCACTGTCAGCCGCCATATTGAACTTTCCAACGTCACTAATTCTCAAACTTCCCGTGCAGGTAGAAGGCTGAAATATGGCAGGCTCATTCCTTACAGCTTACTTACAAAAGTTTAGCAGGTTTCATTTAGAAATTCTACGCGTAACGGTCATAACGGTCAACAACGTCCGCCATGTTGAACTTTCTTATTTACGGCCCCATCTTAACGAAATTTGGTAGGTGGCTTCCCTGAGCTAACCGAAACCAATGTACGTACTTATTTCGGTGGTATGATGCCACTGTCGGCCACCATACTGAACTTTTCAACAGTCTTTGTTACTTATGGGCCCATCTTCAAGAAATTTGGTACATGGGTTCCCAACGCTAACTGAATCCTACTTACGTACATATATACGTCCATAGCCTGCAGCTCAGTCACTGTGTGAGGTGGCGTTGGGTCCCCCATCCCAACGCCTCCCACGTTGTTGGCTGCCTGCCTATATAAGACCGTCCGTCGCTCCGGTCTCTACATTCCCTTCCTTGCGGGATTCACGTCTCCCTACTGATAACTACAGCCTTTTTGTTTAATCCACGGCTTCTCCGCTGTTTTATTGTTTGTTTATTACAATTATAGTTATTGTATAGGTATTTTAGACTTACTTTACATTGCTCAGGTACCCATTTCCTTTATCATTCCAACCCCCATTACCATGTCTATCGAGGTGATCACTATCGATCAAAGAACTGTCACTTACTGAGTGGTTTCCATGCCCGGATAGATGGCACCTACCTTTTCCATTCTCTTTGTTACATATTGCACGGCCATATCAGGCTCACTCTTGATATCCGGAGGAACATTGTGTCTTATTTATTGAATGACTGGGACAGGTTCAAGGTGTGGACTGATGACGGTACAGGAGATAATTATACTACACAGGAGCACTAGAAGAGTGAAATGTTTAAGCCCTTCACCTATGCACCTGCATGTGAATTGATGGCTGCTGCTGAATTGTTCGGTTGTCGCTTTCAAGTGTACCGAAATGGCCAAATATTTTACACCTTTCGACAACCGCCAATGCCTCTTAAACATCTTAGATTCACAGGTGACGATTTCAGTAGTGGACACTTTGATGTTTATGAGTGTTTAAACTCTCAAAAGCTGGATGTGATTTTATCGATGAAACCGGTTGTGTGCTTACAATGCTTGACAGATGCCGAATGTCACTTCAACACAACAAATCCTGCAAATACTATCGTAATTGAAACAAACCATGAAACTCAAACCGATTATGACAGCAGCAATCCAAGCTGTGAGATTTGAGACAAGATTACTGTTCACATGGCCAACTGTAAGTTGCATGTTCAAGAGTAAGCTCAGCGCACAGCTTGGTCATATTACAACCGGAGCGCCGAACTGACAACATGGTATACAAAGAGATCCTTAACAAATAATTATTGGCATATTTTCCCTCAGTTTAAAAAGGTTAAATTTTCTTCTTAATAAAAATTTTAAGGCAGTACTTCGCCGCTGCGAAGCGCGGGTATTTTGCTAGTACATATATATATATATACACATATACATATACACTCAACTAAAGGATTATTAGGAACACCTGTTCAATTTCTCATTAATGCAATTATCTAATCAACCAATCACATGGCAGTTGCTTCAATGCATTTAGGGGTGTGGTCCTGGTCAAGACAATCTCCTGAACTCCAAACTGAATGTCAGAATGGGAAAGAAAGGTGATTTAAGCAATTTTGAGCGTGGCATGGTTGTTGGTGCCAGACGGGCCGGTCTGAGTATTTCACAATCTGCTCAGTTACTGGGATTTTCACGCACAACCATTTCTAGGGTTTACAAAGAATGGTGTGAAAAGGGAAAAACATCCAGTATGCGGCAGTCCTGTGGGCAAAAATGCCTTGTTGATGCTAGAGGTCAGAGGAGAATGGGCCGACTGATTCAAGCTGATAGAAGAGCAACTTTGACTGAAATAACCACTCATTACAACCAAGGTATGCAGCAAAGCATTTGTGAAGCCACAACACGCACAACCTTGAGGCGGATGGGCTACAACAGCAGAAGACCCCACCGGGTACCACTCATCTCCACTACAAATAGAAAAAAGAGGCTACAATTTGCACGAGCTCACCAAAATTGGACAGTTGAAGACTGGAAAAATGTTGCCTGGTCTGATGAGTCTCGATTTCTGTTGAGACATCGAAATGGTAGAGTCAGAATTTGGCATAAACCGAATGAGAACATGGATCCATCATGGCTTGTTACCACTGTGCAAGCTGGTGGTGGTGGTGTAATGGTGTAGGGGATGTTTTCTTGGCACACTTTAGGCCCCTTAGTGCCAATTGGGCATCGTTTAAATGCCACTTGCTACCTGAGCATTGTTTCTGACCATGTCCATCCCTTCATGACCACCATGGACCCATCCTCTGATGGCTACTTCCAGCAGGATAATGCACCATGTCACAAAGCTCGAATCATTTCAAATTGGTTTCTTGAACATGACAATGAGTTCACTGTACTAAAATGGCCCCCACAGTCACCAGATCTCAACCCAATAGAGCATTTTGGGATGTGGTGGAATGGGAGCTTCGTGCCCTGGATGTGCATCACACAAATCTCCATCAACTGCAAGATGCTATCCTATCAATATGGGCCAACATTTCTAAAGAATGCTTTCAGCACCTTGTTGAATCAATGCCACGTAGAATTAAGGCAGTTCTGAAGGCGAAAGGGGGTCGAACTCCCTATTAGTATGGTGTTCCTAATAATCCTTTAGGTGAGTGTATATATATCTCATGTATACTAATAAAAGGCAATGCCCTCACTGACTGACTGACTCACTAATTCTCCAACTTCCCGTGTAGGTAGAAGGCTGAAATTTGGCAGCCTTATTCCTTACAGCTTACTTACAAAAGTTGAGCAGGTTTCATTTCGAAACTCTACGCGCAACGGTCATAACGGTCGACAATGTCCGCCATGTTGAACTTTCTTATTTATGGCCCCATCTTCACGAAATTTGGTAGGCGGCTTCCCTGCGCTAACCGACACCAATGTACGTACTTATTTCGGTGGTATGATGCCACTGTCAGCCGCCATATTGAACTTTCCAATGGTCTTTGTTACTTATGGGCCCATCTTCACAAAATTTGGTGCACGGGTTCCCAACGCTAAATGAATCCTACTTGCGTACATATATACGTCCATAGCCTGCAGCTCAGTCACCATGTGAGGCGGCGTTGGGTCCCCCATCCTAACACCTCCCACATTGTTGGCTGCCTGCCTATATAAGGCCGTTCGTCGCTCTGGTCTCTACATTCCCTTACTTGCTTCGCCAAGGGATTCACGTCTCCCTGCTGATAACTACAGCCTTTTTATTTAATCCACGGCTTCTCCGTTGTTTTATTGTTCGTTTATTACGATTATAGTTATTGTGTAGGTATTTTAGACTTACTTTACATTGTTCAGGTACCCATTTCCTTTATCGTTCCAACCATACCCCCATTAACATGTCTATCGAGGTGATCACCATCGATCAAAGAACTGTCACTTACCGAGTGGTTTCCATGCCTGGAGATGGCGCCTACCTTTTCCATTCTCTGTGTTACATATTGCACGGCCATATCAGGCTCACTCTTGATATCCGGAGGAACATTGTGTCTTATGTATTGAATGACTGGGACAGGTTCAAGGTGTGGACTGATGACGGTACAGGAGATAATTATACTACACAGGAGCACTGCAAGAGTGAAATGCTTAAGCCCTTCACCTATGGTTCTGCATGCGAGTTGATGGCTGCCGCTGAATTGTTCGGTTGCCGCTTTCAAGTGTACCAAAACGGCCAAATATTTTACACTTTTCGACAACCGCCAATGCCTCTTAAACATCTTAGATTCACAGATGACGATTTCAGTAATGGACACTTTGATGTTTATGAATGCTTAAACTCTCAAAAGCTGGATGTGAAGTTATCGATGAAACCGGTTGTATGCTTACAACGCTTGACAGATGCCGAATGTCACTTCAACACAAGTCCTGCAAATACTGTCGTAATTGAAACAAACCATGAAACTCAAACCGATTATCGACAGCAGCAATCCAAGCTGTGAGATTTGAAACAAGAGTACTGTTCACATGGCCAACTGTACGTTGTATGCTCAAGAGTAAGCTCAACACACAGCTTGGTTATATTACAACCGGAGGGCCGAAATGACAATGTGGTATACAAAGAGATCCTGAACAAATAATTATTGGTATATTTTCCCTCAGTTTAAAAAGATTAAATTTTCTTCTTAATAAAAATTTTAAGGCAGTACTCCACCGCTGCAAAGCGCGGTTACTTTGCTAGTGTACTATCTATATATATCTATATCTCTATCTCTATATCTATATGTATGCATACCTATCTACATCATATATACACACACATATACATACATACATACATACATACACACACACACACACACACACAGGTATATATATATATATATATATATATGTGTGTGTCTATATGTGTGTGTCTATATGTGTGTGTCTATATGTGTGTGTATAGCTTTGATCACTGAGTGCAAGGGAAAAATAATAAAATGTAGTCTATAAGTTATTAAACAGTAAAACATTAACGTTTTAAGAAGTAAAGGTACATTGAGCACTACTGGAGTGGTTGCGGGTAAACTACATTTTAAAGACGGTATAACAGAAGAGGTAAGTAGTACTAACAGCAGCTAAGATGTATATGGATCATCTCTCGGTAGTAGATCCCTTTTGAAAGGCGCTACACAACGGCTGTGGTATAGAAATTACATTTTCTATGTGAAAGTCCAAATTTCTGCCTCTGGTAATGTGCCTTACCAGCAATTAAAGAAAATTAGTTTGGTGTCCTCTGCAGTGTTAAGAGAGAAAGGCTTTGGTTTGGGATAAAAGGAAAAAAGGTGTAAAGAAAGGAAAGTTGCCTTTTTCTTTTATATAGTGTAGACAGATGTTTTCGCTGACAATATGAGCGCCTTTTGGGGACAGTCGCGGTGGGTCTTGTGCAGACTGGTGAGACGTCCCAGCTATTAATCAGCTGTGATGGCACTGTCAGTCCTTCACTCCTGTGCGTGTCTTCATAATCCGAGCTGACGACCTCATAATCGTAT
The DNA here is from genome assembly GCA_026402145.1 of Polypterus bichir lapradei. Taxonomy (NCBI): domain Eukaryota; kingdom Metazoa; phylum Chordata; class Cladistia; order Polypteriformes; family Polypteridae; genus Polypterus; species Polypterus bichir. The sequence goes on from JANRMT010062836.1 coordinate 14,424,492, forward strand.
ACGTGCAAAATAAAGTGTGAAGCGCCTTAATATTATTTTGCCGCGGTGTAGAAAAGGGGTCCCGTGTTTGCACTTGTCTGGGCTATAGCTCAGGGGGAGGATGAAAAAAATTAAAAGTGCTCACTTTGACTTAAGGCAGAAGCGCAGTTAGCGTCTCAAAGGCCGGCACAGCTATGCGCGCGCGCCGGCTGCTCGACTTTTGCTGGGCAGGAAACGCCAGTTTTTGCAGACACGTTCACATGATCAAAAGTCTCCGCGCTCTTTGGAGGTCATTCATATATATATATATATATATATATATATATATATAGCAAAATACCCGCGCCTCGCAGCGGAGAAGTAGTGTGTTAAAGAAGTAATGAAAAAGAAAAGGCAACATTTTAATAATAACGTAACATGATTGACATTGTCATGAGTGTTGCGGTCATATATATGCCTGCCTAAATAAGTCACCCTCGCTTCGCTGTTATTTTTTTACCGTTCATTTAATCATGGCTAGTGGCGGAAAAATTATAAAATGGAAGGAGGATTACACTGAGTATGGCTTTACCAAAACAATTATTGATGGCGAATTGATTATTCAGAAAGCTTGAATTGGTGATCTGTTTTTCTGTGTTAACCTCATATTTTTTCATACTTCTTCTCAAAGTAGCTGTACTGATGAATATGGTAGTATATGTCACTCGCTCGCTTCTTCTTGTTTCGCTGACTTAAAAGCCTTGTGCAGCGCCTATCAGTTGAAAATTGATTGTTTGCTTGCTTTTATCGCTCTCTCTCACTGCTCCTAGCGGAACTGTCATCTCTGACTTGTCATGGAGCACGTTTAAGCTCATGTGTTTGCAGTGTTTGAATAAAAATCCTTCTTGTTTCTACGACCTCCTGTGTCTCTGTGCAAATCTGTGACCCAAGCGTGACAATATATTCCGACGCTGACTTTATATATTCAAGATTTGACTTTATATATTCCGACGCTGACTTTATATATTTAAGTTTTGACTTTAGGTGGCAATGTGACGAAGTTGCTTCGGAAGACGGCGTTAGCCGCGGAGCTCAGCTCAGAGAGAAATGAGGTAAATGGGAGGGGAGATGATGACGTGACTCCCCCACCCGCCTTAACTGTCAATCCCCCACAAACACAGTCTCTCGGAATTTGCATAAGCACACCCATTCACCTGCAATTTTAACTTAGTTACAAAGTGATCAAAACTCTCGTTTATATCCTGCGTTCTCTCATTAAACTTGTATCCCGCATTACCCGTGGGCATGAAAAACACCAGCGGCAGCCTGTCTTTTAACTTAAAGTTTAGGTTTATACCTCGCTTTGTTTCCGAAGTAGCTGCAATGATGAATATGGTAGTATATGTCACTCGCTCGCTTCTTATTGTTTCGCTGCCTTCTCAATTATATAATGCATGTTTTCTTCAGCGTATTTTGGAGCTCTTCCTGGTTTTCTACATAGTGCGTTGACAGTCAGTTCACGTGATTACGTGGGCGGCGTGATGATGTCACACGAAACTCTGCCCCCACGGCGGTCAAGCTCAACTCCATTACAGTAAATGGAGAAAAATACCTTCCAGTTATGACCATTACGCGTAGAATTTCGAAATGAAACCTGCCCAACTTTTGTAAGGAAGCTGTAAGGAATGAGCCTGCCAAATTTCAGCCTTCTACCTACACGGGAAGTTGGAGAATTAGTGATGAGTCAGTCAGTCAGTGAGTGAGTGAGTCAGTGAGGGCTTTGCCTTTTATTAGTATAGATATATATAGTGGCACGGTGGCGCAGTGGTAGCGCTGCTGCCTCGCAGTTAGGAGACCCGGGTTCACTTCCCGGGTCCTCCCTGCGTGGAGTTTGCATGTTCTCCCCGTGTCTGTGTGAGTTTCCTCCCCCAGTCCAAACAAATGGAAGGTTAGATGGATTGGCGATTCTAAATTGGCCCTAGTGTGTGCTTGGTGTGTGTCCTGCGGTGGGTTGGCACCCTGCCTGGGATTGGTTCCTGCCTTGTGCCCTGTGTTGGCTGGGATTGGCTCCAGCAGACCCTCGTGACCCCGTGTTCAGATTCAGCGGGTTGGATAATGGAAGGATGGATTATATACATTATATATATATGATATCAAGTTAAAAATGACAGGTCTACACAAAGTGACAGGAAAACAGTTACGTTAGTGGGAAAGTGGATCCCGTTTCTGCTGCCTGGCAGCTCTGTGAAAAATTTTTTTTAACACAATACGGGAATGTTTTTGAATAACCCATCATTTATTAAAGAAAATTAAATTAGTATAGTACATATTCACATTAATGAAAGGACATGTGTCTGATTATTTCTGTGTATCCACATTGCTGTTTCTGTTAAATGTTATTTGGTATGGGGATTCATAAAAGCAGTGCTAATGTTTGTAATGCAAATGAAAAATGGCATGCACATTACTACTGCATGGATTACAAAATGCACTCCAATAGATGGTACACTGCAAACATTAACGCTGAATACATCCAACAGAGAATAACTACTGGACAGACAGAAATGAGCTTATACACCTTAATAAGAGGACAAGTGTTCGGGTGTGTGTTTCTGTGTATCAATGTGTTTGTCCAGTTGCTAGGGACAGGGAGAAGAAGAAAGAAAAAAAAATAAAATAAAATAAAAAAAAAAAAAAAAAAAATGGTAAAACATGTAGAACAAGGGTAAAATTATAAAATTACAAAATAAGGGTCTAAAAATTAGAAAATTAATGTTATCTTCCTATTCTATTGCCCACCATTATACAACAGCAATGTGGTAGCAACTTTCTTGCACCTGCTTGGGCCACGTGAATGAGGTTCCCACAGCTGTAATGCTGATGTCTGAGAACTTTGTGTAGTGGGCAATGGATAAGTGAACATGATGATAAACAATGCGCATGTTGGCAAACCAAAGTCCTGAAACAACTAGGCTAGAGCTGCTAAACCAGGACAATGTAATAGCAACTCCCGACTCATTTTCCCAGCAAAAGTGGCGAGTTTAAAAAGCGACACTGAAAGGAAACGGGTGGCTTTGTCCAAAGACGAAAAGGTAGCCTACAAGGGAAAGGGATCGGGTGCATATTATTATACTAGACCCAATGGACAATCCATGTATCCAATAAAAAACATGAGGCCTACGTCGATTACTTAGATTTTAACACATCTTACACAGGTAACACAGCAAGTATTTCATAAAGGCATGATAAGAAGTCAGTCATTATATAACTTATAACAGTCCCTACTATTATAGAAGATTAAGCATATGTGCATTCATTACAAAGACATTTCATGCCTTGAGTATGAGACTACCAGAATGGGATCTGGAACCCAATGCTACCCTAAAGGAACTTTCAGTAAGAAGGTTCAGAAAATGAATTGATAAATACATTAACCAAAAGCATCCCACAAAAAAGGTCAAAATAAAGTGAGTAAACATCATCATGGGGTACTGTTTAGGAATAAGTGTTACAGGACAGTTAAAAATAGATAAACGCATGAGTCCTAAAGCAAACAGAATCCAAAACTAGTTAATCTTTCCTTAGTTACAAGAACCTACTGTATCAAAGCCATTATATAAAAATTATATATTTGTGTGCATATTCTAAAGAGGTGGTAAATGTTTCTTGATTACAGTGAACCATTAGCACTGAAAGAAAGCAGTCAAAAACCATAGCTTAAACTCACCTCTACCTTCTCTGGGTGGTGCTTCTTTGGCTTTAAATCCATCATCTATAGATTTTGAATCACTTTCTAACACCATGCTAATTAGAAGAGCAGGTTTAAGTTTTGTATATTTGGTGTTTAATAATGGATACCATTTAGGTGCCTAAAAAGAAAAAACACATTTTATTTTTTTTTTCTTTCTTTAGTTTGGTACAAATGTGCTCCGATTATGCAGATTTAGTCATTTACGTATTTTTTCAATTCTTGAATTCTAAGTACAGCTTAAACCACATATCAATTTGAACAATTAGCAAAAAAAAAAAAACAGTTTCTCTGGCTTTACATAAAGACATACAACAGTGCTACATGTTTAATACATTTATTGCAATACTCACTAATCTCACACGTTTTAAGAAATATATACTGCAACTCTGCCAAAAGACACTTGTCACCAAGTTGGGCAGTAGTTATTTTTGAAAATAAAGTGCAAATACAGGATAGTGAATAGGTAATTCAGCTGCTTAAGCAGTAGTCACAGAAAACTGAGATGAAAAGTAAAGATTTTGGACCTGTAATGGTGGGATTTTCTGACTAAAAAAAGAAAATGCTATAAATTAAAAATAAATAAATAAATAAATGTGACCAAAGACTTTTCTTTGAAATCAAAACTACAACAAAAAAAATTTTATGTATTTTTATTTATCATTAGCAGTTATCGAAGATATCAATGTAGTTCAAATAAAAGAACACTTGCCGGTTTCTTTTCTTGAACAGATCTCAGGTCCAGGATAATATATCCAACTGATTCCTTTGCAGAGGACAGTGTATCAACAGCAAAACACTCAAGCTTCACTGGAGTACGCTGTAACCTGAATGCAAACCAGAAAAAACATCTGTACTTTACTCTTGTAATACAAGTAGGAGAGGGGAAAAAAAAGAAACACACAAACACTGCAAACACATAAGATTTAAGTCACAGTCTTCTTCGTTTGACTGCTCCCATTAGGAATATCTTTTTCTATATCTTTCCGTCTTAAGCTCCATCCTTAACATTCTTTTCCCAATATACCCAGCATCTCTCCTCTGCACATGTCCAAACCAACACAATCTCACCTCTTTGACTTTGTCTCCCAACCATCCAACCTGAGCTGTCTAATGTAGTCATTTCTAATTCTGCAAATCTTAACATCTTTAACTCTGCCACCTCCACCTGTAATCTCTTTTTTGGTCAGTGCCATCATCTCATAACCCATATTATACAGCTGGTCTCACTACTTTTTTGTAGACCTTCCCTTTCACTCTTGCTGGTACCCATCTGTCACAAATCACTCCTGACCCTCTTCACTACCCACTCCACCCTGCTGGCACTCTCTTCTCATCTCTCTTTCACACTCCCTCTCATTCACACACGTATTGTGTCTTGTTCCTACTGAACTTCATTCCTCTCCTCTCTAGAGCATATCTCCACTTCTCAAGGGTCTCCTCAACCTGGTCCCTAATCTCGCTACAGATCTCAATGTCATCCGAAAATAAAGTAGTCCATGGGAACTCCTGTCTAATGTTGTCTGCCAACCTGTCCATCACCACTGTAAATAAAAAAGGGCTCAGAGCAGAACCCTGATGTAATCCCACCTCTACCCTGAATGCATCCCTCATGGCTATCGTAGATCTCACAACTGTCACATTTCCCTCGTACATATCCTGTACCACTCTTACTTACTTTCTTCTCTGACACTTCCAACTTCCTCATACAGTACCACATCTCCTCTCTAGCCATCATGTCATATGCTTCTCTTAGTCCACAAAGACACAACGCAGCTCCTTTTGGCCTTCTCTATACTTCATCAACAGCCTCAGAGCAAACATTGCACAGTATCTGTAGTGTACTTTTCCGGGATGAAACTATACTGCTGCTCACTAATCATCACCTCCCTTCTTAGCCTAGCTCCCACTACTCTATCCCATAATTTCAATCACAATAAAAAGCTAAATTCTTAAAAATTAGGACATTTCCAAGGTGACTGAATAAAATGCCAGAAATAAATATAACAATGTACTGGAACTTTCAAATAAAGAAAATGAAAAATAATCATAAACCAAAAATTGTGCACATTTCACAATTAAACTAAAATATTTACTTCTCAACAACTCTTTCATTTTATTGCATTTTAGCATAACTGTATGCTAATATACTAACAAGAAAGGAAGCCTCTCATATTCATAATAAATAAGGAAATAACAGAATAGATGTTACAATGTAGAGGTGAAATGTAGCAAGCGAGAGAGAGAAAATTAACTTAACAAATGCAATATCACTTTAATAAAACAGTACGCTGATAGAAAACAAAAATGGCCCAAGTACTTCATTTCTGTATTTTACAAGCATATGGGTCATACAACATAACACAAGCACACTGGAAAACAGAAGGAAAGTGGAAAAGAATGCATTAGCCTGTGAACCTGCAGGCTACCATTCAACACAGCAAACATGTTAACTGGGAAATAGCTACCCATGGCCCATCAAAAAATTATAAATGGCTTTGAAAATTGTGGTGTTTGTTTTATTTCTTTAAGAAATAATTTACTTAACCTCCATATATTACACAGAAATAGTAAAATTTAACCTTGGTCCAAATGTCCAACTTAGATGTAATTAATGACAGCATTGTAGTTTAACTGTATGTTTAAGTTCCAACAAGAAAGGGAGCCTTATATTTGTAACAATTACAATATACCAGAATAGACTTTGGAATATAGACGTAAAATTCATTAATAGAGACAGAAAATTCATTTTTAGAATAGGAGAGGTATGTAGATTAGGTGACCCCTTTGTTGGATAAAGTGCACATCATCTTCTAAAGAAGCCCTATTTGGGGCTCCCAAATGTTTACCACTTTAATTGTGCATGTGTGGTTCCTGGTCACTTTTCTGCTATCGCATCTTATTATTTTTGATAGAAATTAGAAACTCATTCAAACAAACCTCTAAGATCTATTAATCTATGGTAGATTTTGTGGAATAGGTTACAACAGCGTCTGTGACAACATTATAACTGGTCTATGTATTCATTACCTGTGCTGGTGGAGAGCTTTCCTGTCCAATTCCCAGGCCAATTCTGTAGAGAACTGTGGCTGATGTTTATGATCTACAGGATCAGTAGCCAACTGCTCACCATCAAACCTGACCTCTACAACAAGAGAATGTCTAGGTCGTTTGGGAAAATGTTGACCTAAAAATAAAAAGCAAATCTCAATATGAGATGAAATTAAATAAATGAAATAAATGTCCATTAGAATTCACTGAAAGAAGAACTCAAAGTTTTGTTTTTTTCTTTTTTCTACGTTAATTTATGCAACGGAGGCCACAAGTTTACAACTCTCACAATCTCAAATAATGCAAATATCACTAATTCTCATGCACGTTTTGGTATTTGTTATTTTACACAGCATTTTAGTAGGCCTGGAGAGTTTTTTTTTTTCATATTCAAAGAAGCAAAGATGTCTTTGGAATAAAATGTGTTCTTGAGTCCCTACCTTCTATTTCACCATCAACAAAAGAATGTCAATTTTATAATATAAACAGTACTAACAGTAAAACAAATAACCTGGTGTATGACAACTGTGTGCTTAGTAAAGGTAATACTGTAAGCCATGGCACAGAGGTTTTACAAACTGACAGAATATTATTAAAAAGTGTGTGAATGGAATCAAGGTAGAAACCAGACAGAAACAGCATCATAGAAGACCCAGGCTGAACCATTTAATAAAAAGAAATAATGCTTTCTGTCAGTATACTAAGTGCATCCCCACGTTGCCACCTCTGCAATTTCTACATGTACCATATTACAAGCCTACTTAATCTAAATGAATCTATCTCCATCCATCACTGTTAACGAAATAAGTAATATTAGCATAGAATTAACAAAGACTACCAGCATAACAACTACTGAACTGGATGTCTCCAAAGCATGCAACTTCAAGTCAAATATTCAACTGTCACAAAGCAACCTCAACTGACTCTTGAAAAATTTTTATTAAGCTACCAGTCAATTGTTGTTTATTTGGCAAAATGCTTTATCCGAGGTGACTTGCATGATTAGGGCACCATGCAATTGTTTAATTACATTTTTACTACTGAAGCACAGAAATGTTGCTTGCTCAGGGTCAAACACAGTCACAAGCAAGAACATAATCATCAGCCTTGTGGTCTAAAACCCAGTACCTTGGCTTCTACATCACACTGCCTGTCAATCAATCTTCATTTTGTACTGCACTCTTATTAGGATTGCAAGACTGAAAACATAGTTTAAGTATGCAATACTTATAAGTAGATATAAACTGGAAGTCCTGGACATCACTGGTGAATATTTGTTGATGTAATACAGATTAATAATATTTCATATTATATACTGTACATAAAGATGCATTAACAATAGTTGAATATAGATTTAAGCTGTAAATACAGAGATGTCACAGGTTCCCTTGAATGCCAAACTGATATACTGTATATGTGAGCAGTGCTGCTACAGACTTCTTACAACTGGGTGATCATTGGCTACCAGTTCTGATAGAACTTTCTTTTTCTTTCTGGTATCCTCAGTCACAATTTAATGCACATTAGGAGTCAATAAGAGACATGCAAGAAGAATTTAAATGTACTGTATGCCAATAAACTTTATTAAAGTTAATGCTTTGCATTTATCTATTGATTAGTATCTTGCTACTTCCCTGTGGATAGGCAAGGCCCTTCTGAACACATTTAAAAGTTATTACATGCAACTTTCATAGTTACTGGGTGGATTATGTCAGTATTCACCCAATTCTATTTTCTGCTAGCTAGAAAAAAAAAAAAAAGTCTTTTAAAAAGGACTAAACTTGTGTTGCATGAATAGTAATTTAGTCCATCTGTTGAGCATATAAGTGCTGTCTAATCAGTTCCCATGTGGAAAACAAGAAAATCTAGCAAACATGGGAAAAACTGCAACTTTGGATTTCATGCTGAAATCAAGTCCCAAAAAGTAACCAGTCAGAAAAAACTAAAACCAAATTGCAACCTATTTACTGAATCCACTTTTCCGGTTCATGAAAGAATTATCCTACCCACATAGAACCAGGAACCACTTTATGAAAGGCTACCAAGTTCACTGCAGAGCACACTTATGTAAATACTCATATTGATCCAATTTCATATTGGCAAGTACCTCAAATTGTAAATTTTTAAATTGAAAAAAGAAAACCAAAATACTCAGAGGCAGGCACCAGCCCAGTGAATGTAAACATGCAAGAATTTGAATAAGGTCATCCGGAGTTCAAAACCGAAGCATTATCCACCACACCACCTATGCCACCCAAGCTGTAATACAGTATTTACATAATAAGGCTTAGTTTTCCTTCATAAACAACAGTGAAAGATATTAATATAGTTAGAGTGACAGCACCAATATCTAAGGAACCACCTGGTGTCTAATTCTTTCATCGGTAATATGAAACTCATCCTACTAGAGAAACTAAGCCAAAAAGGTCATAAAATGTCAATTTTAGACAGTTTCCAGCTGATCAATATTTAAATGATCTTTATCTTAAACATCACTAAATCAAAAAGTATATCAGTGAAGAGTATAACTTGCCACATAAGATAATGTGAATGTTGCTAAATCACAGCACAAACTCTAAGCAGACAGTGGCCGGGAACGAAACCTGGGCGTTGAAGTTCTGACAGAGCAGTGTGAGCCAATGTACCATTGTGCCAACCTGATTAATTCTGGTGAGATGATAAAATGATTTTCATTATACAATTCATACATATTATCATGTACTCATATTTGTATTATTTTGATTTAAACTATTTAATTTGATATATATGTGTGTGTGTGTATGTATATATCTTTGTTAATGTATTATCAAACAATCATTACAAACATCACTACTTTTTTAAGATAATGAGCCCATCCACAAAACTTTTGTAACAGTGTTTCCCAAACTATACCTTGGAGTATCACTGTGCCTGTTTGCATTCATTCCAACCAATTAATTATTCAGAAGCCAATTCTTACTTTTTACTTAACATTGAACCTCAACGCGACAAAATGTAACATAATAGTCAGAGATTAAATTTAAAATTTCACCTGTACTCTGTTCACATGACAATAATCTATTACTACTCCTGTTTAGGATTCAAGTCAGGGTGCCTCCTTGGATGAGCTTTACATGTTCTTCTTATGAGCATGTTGATGGTTAGTTTCATCCCAGAGGTCAAGCATTTGCTGAGCACAACTAACTGGCCTATATTTATCCAATGGAATAGTGACTGAGTGTGTAAATAACTTAAAAAGAAATGACATCCAATTTAGGGCCAGTTAACTACAACTGTTTACAGCAGGGATCTTCACTCACAGACCTACAGGGACACAATCGCTTCTTATTTTCATTCCAACCAGTATCCTAATTAGAATACAGTCCTTACTGATAATGAAACTTGTTATATAACTATTTTCCTTGTGTTACTGATTTCATTCATCCAAATAAAATTGTGATTACATTTTAGAGCAGGGATTCTCACTTACAGTGCTGGAGGGACAAAGTGACTGCAGGTTTTCACTTCAGCCTATTTCTTAATTAGAAACGATTTATTTGCTGCTAAAGCAATGCGTTTAAGCTTAATTTTAGTTAAACCACTTGTTACAATTTGGATCCCTTAATTACTCATTTTAGTTCTAAGCAGCTGTATTTAGTTTAAATTAGTTTCCTGTTTTCTTACCCAGCTTTGGTTAATAACAAAATGCAAATAAAGTAACCATCAGCATTTCTTCTATCTTTGTTCAATTTACAATAGTGAATGCGCACCATGAAACGCCAGTGTTGAAGGAGAAGTTCTGTATTCTGCAAGTCGAAGTATATATGCATTTGCCACATTAAATTGTGTTCCAAAGTTCAGTGCTTTCTATAAATTTAAAAAATCAATTGCCTGCACTTGCGTTTTAAATTGGAATTTACAGGGTATGGGGCCGGAAAACCAAAGCTTTAAAATATACTGAATACATCCACTTTGAAGCAGCAACGGTTTCAAATTAAGAAAATATGCCTTTCATGTTTATGAGGCATCCTTGTGATAATGAAAAGAAACTACAAATAACCATTTTATCACATACTCTTGGAACTTTTTTTTTCAGGGAGGCATACATGCCCTTTTCACTTGTCTGCTCACGGCATCCATCATGAGTGGAGTTATGATAACCCAATAAGCCCCCAGCACCAACCTGTATCCCACTTATTATGTTACATTTACAATACTTATCTTCTGCCATGGTATTTAATAACAAAGATGCACGCTCCTACCCCGATTATTTTTTCTAATTGGTGCTTACATTTCTCCCATTATGTGTTGTCATTTTACAAAAGCTACAGACTGAGATTCACACTGAGAGGCAGCATAATGAAAAAAAGCATATAAAACTTCTGTTGTGCTTTGTATAAACAACAATTAATCTGTAAATACATAGGGAGAACATGCAAAACTCATGCAGACCCTGGCACTATTAGGCAGAAATGACAGCCAAAGGTTGAGGGGCGAAATAAGCTTCTATATAATCAAAATTCACTTTATTGGCTGGGTACACTAATGTGTACAAGGAATTTGTCTTGATAGTATTTGTGCAACTTACAAGGACAACAAAAAATACAGCTGAAGACACATTTTCTGGAATTTTCCCAGCTGTTTAAAGGCAGTTAGCAAAGTGTATGTAAACGTATGACCCACTGGAATTGTGATATTGTCAACAAAAAGTGAACTACTCTATCTGTGAACGTTGCTGGAAAAAAAATACTTTGGCCCTGCACAAAGCAGATGTATTAAATGAAATACCAAGTTTATAGTTTTTTAATATAAAATCCATTGAGGGGTTATAAAGTGAGTTTTAAAGAATTCAACTTAAGTGTATGACTTCAACTGTACCAATAAGAAGATAAAATATAAAATGGTGAAATAAGATGCAGCATACAAGGGCAATACAAAAAAAATCCTGATAAGTAAGAATAACTGCACATTGAAAAAAACTGTTTAGGTGATGTGTTGAATTAGCTTTCACTGCAAAAAGACATTTACCGGAGGGAAGTCTTTGGGCAGCTAATGCCCTGGGTGAGTCAAATCAGCAATGATCTTTGCGGCCCTCTTCCTTACCCTGGACTCGCATAGGACTTCAATGTCAGGTAAGTTACAGGCTATAATTCTTTCTGAGGCTTTGACGGTGCATTGCAGATTGGCCTTAGACTGAACTGAGACAGCACCAAACCAGATAGTTATCGATGAGGTCAGAATGGACTCGATGATGGCTGTGTAGAATTGGACTAACATTGTTTGAATTTACTCCGCTGATGCAAAAAGAACATCCTCTGATGGGCTTTATTAATAATGTGCATGATGTTACTGTCCCACTTAAGGTTTTGTGACAGAAACATGAGTGATTTTGCCATCTCAATGGATGAGCCATTTAAAGCAAGTGTTAGGTGAGCAGATGACAATTTCCTAAAATCTATGATCATCTCCGGAGATTTTTGAATGTTAAGGTCCAAATTATTATGGCTGCTCCACAATGTCAGCTTTTCCACCGTCGATATATGGACCCATTACTGTATGAAATGAGGCCTATTAGTGTAATGTCAACTGCAAATTTAAGACGTTTGACAGACAAATCGGCAGAAGTTCAGTCATTTGTATTAAGTGAGAAGAGAAGTGGGGAAAGGACACATCCCTATGGTGCACCAGTACTAAGAGTTAATGGGTCAGACATGAGTGTGCCCAACTGCACAGACTATTTCCTATCTTTAAGAAAGTCAGTGATCTAATAGCAGATTTAGCTAAGCAGGTTGAACTAGGTGATGGTCTTATCTAGGAGCAATGGCATGACTGTATTGAAAGCAGAGCTAAAGTCCATAAACAAGATCCTCACATACACCCCTGGCTAATCAAGGTGACTTAAATCACTGAATCATCCAGAGACCATTCTTGAGGTAATTCAGAATATGGTGTTCAAAGGTCTTCATTGCCACAGAGGTTACAGCTACTTGTTTATAGTCATTTATGCCTGTAACCTTTGATTTTTTTTTTTTTGGTACTGGAATGATGGTGGAGGACTTAAAGCAGGCAGGAATGGTGCACAGATCCAGATATTGGTTGAAAATATATGCAAATGCTGTAGACAACTGGCCAAATGTAGAAGGGGAAATAAGGTCCCGGTCCTAATATTTTGCTTCTTCAATAAGCTGCTGACATCTTTGGTAGTGATGACAGGAGGGGGGAAGCTGAGAGAAGAGGAGTGTAGAGTAGTAACAGTGAGACCGTCAGGTAGATTTATGTCCCATTGTCTTCAAAGCCACCTTAAAACTGATGTAACTGATTAGCCACACTAGGATCAGCAGAACTGTTTGATGTTTGTTTCTTGTAGTTAGTGACCTGTTTAAGGCCTCACCAGACTGATGCACTGTCATTCACAGGCAATTGTTCCTGCAACTTATCCGAGTACTTTCTTTTTGCACCCTTAATCCCCTTCTCCAAGACCTACTTAGCTTTTCTGTAGTCCTCATGATTGCCAAACCTGAAAGCAAACTCTTTGTCCTGGCGGAGTTGCCAGAGTTCTGGAGTGAACCAAAGCTTATCATTGCTAAGCTTTACAATTGTTTTTGTTAGATTGAAAACAACCAATATATGAAATTACAGCATCAGTGTATTTTTGTATGTTGGAGGTGGCAGTTTTGAAGGCACTCCAGTCTGCACAGGCAAAGCATTCCTGAAGCTCCTCCATTGCCTTGCTTGTCCACTTTTAACAGTTTGTTTTTCTGCAGTTTTCAGCTTTTGTTTGTAATTAGGAATACGGTGAATCAGAGAATTGTCAGAAGTACCAAGGGGGGAATGGGAGAAGGCATGATAAGCATCCTGAACAGCTGCAAGCAGTGATGGAGATTATTTCCATCTCTGGTAGGTCATTTTATTCTCCTGCATATATTTAGAAAAGGACCTGGTTAAAACTACTGAAAATAATGATTTGCAAGTATGGGTTGTCTTTTTCAATCTCAGTGATTACAACAGTGAGTTGCCACTTCACTTCGTGACCATTAGCGCAAGTATAATGAAAGAATATAAGAAATTATAAGTGAGCAACTTAAATCAGGGCATAAACATTTAGTGTCAATAACAGTGCTTAGTGATGATTGTACAAGGTGAATCTTTGCCCCCCCAGCACTGAAAGATGCCACAGAATGAGACGAACAGCATAGCAAATTATACAGCCTCCTTTTGAAAATGCCAGAATTTCACAGCAATGATTTACTTTTTGCTTTTTCATCTTTCTTAAAATAACATGGATACACTGTTTTGCAATATGCATGCAAGCTCAAGATACAGATCAGGCCTCGAAAACATTTTTGGCTTAAGGAATGGATGTTTTTGGTACTTCATAAGGGTTTTGTTTTGTAGTAGTACCAGTGCCTTATAAATTCCAGTGTAAAATGCCAATGCGGGCACAGTATTCTTTTTTTGTTTACAATATATTGAAAACATAGACTTTGGAATACAATTTTGTGTGGCAAATGCATATATACCATCTTTGTGAAGAAATACAATACAGATCCTTTAATAAAATGTTTAGAGATACAGTAAATGAGACAGAAAGGGGGAGGATTGTGGAAGTGTAAATCTGTTCAAGTCCACAAAAAAATACGGAAAATCTTCTCAGAAAAGGAAACTCTACAACCTGTCTTGGATAAATGAATTCTCTAGCAGGCAATACTGTTAAACCCCAAGTTTTTTTTTTGTTTTTTTAAAAATCAGTAAGCACTGTCTTCTTATTAGGAAACTGGTTGGAATGAAAACCTGCAGTCCTCCAAAACCGTGAGTGAAGGACAGGACTATAGTATGGCTCACAAACACTTAAGTGTCAACAAAAGCTTCCGATTCATATTAAAAAAACAAATTAAATTACAGAATTTAACTTTCAGTCATTTTAGAGAAATGACATTGCTATTTAAAGGTATTGTGCATATTCATTGTGACATTAAGAATGCCAGAATTGCCCATTTTGTGCCGTGCCATCCTCTCAAGCATGCATGTTCATCAAATGATACAAGTCAGCACACGCTATGTGGTTATATCTACTGTAGATTTCAGATGACAACCTAAAACAGCTTTCAGAAACCAGGACATTTCATCTTCAAAATTTTGCGGTCTTGGAAGAGAGTTGCATTTCTTGCTAGTATGTAGTATTAAGAACTTTGATTTTAATCTCATAAATATTTGCAGTCTTCTACTTATCATTTGTTAGGCTACAAAATTATTATATCATACTTGGGAAGCTTTAGTGTTTGAAAGATATTTGGTATAAATGCTTACTAAATCATTACAAGGAGCGTTCTAAGTAAGAAAGAAATTACAGTTGAACACAAATCCACATATGCGGGGAGCACTGTCACTATGAAACTAATAATACACATTTCACAAATTCTGTTCTAAAACTGGGATTCGCACTATAACGAGGATACACGTCATGTTTTGTAAACCTCATTTAAGTTCAAAGCTGCTTACAATTTTAAATTTCTTTCTCTTTATAACTTTTAAATGCTATGCAAAGTGATTTGGGGGAAAAAAGATACAAATACAAGCTGCATAAATCAAAGATTCCTTTTCCTGTCAATTACATATTCTTGCAAAGCCGTAAAATAACTCATTCATCGATGTTTGTCTTATACTGGGAAACTTCTTTTTTTATGAGCAAAAATATCTATATCCGTTTAAAGCTCAAAATAAAGTAAAGCTGTATCCTTTTTTTTAACATTTTTAAATAGTCAAATGTACAAAACGTGAATAAGAACAAAAAGTAAATCACACACTAAAAAGCTGAAATCACCGTACTTAAAAAATGAAATCTACAAATGTTGCAATGGCTGCAATAAAATGAGCTTTGCAACGCCAAAATATATTTAATCGTACCTTCCAGAATGGAGACAACAATCAGAAATTGCTCCTGTTTCGGCCCCATCATCTCAACGTTCTTCGCTTACAAGTCCTTTCTAGATACTTCTTGTAGATTTCAGCCAATATCCACATTAACCGTTTTCTACCCGCTGCAACAAAACCTTTTACCGCCTCCCATTTAAACAGCCTGCGCTTCCACCTGGTTACCACAGTGAAAGCAGAAAAAAAAAACGTAAATCAAAACATAACAACCGGTAGCAGCTGGGTGGGACATTAGAACGGCTAGCAACCCCGCAGAATTGCTTCCGGTCCCAAGGTGGAAGGGGTTGCTACGTAATGGTGACGTAGGGTAAAGCGAAGCAACGGAGCAACGCTTTGCGGCACATTAGATGAATTTCCATAAGACACCAAAATAAATGATGTTAAGAAAAAAAAAAACAAACAGTTGATATGTTTCTAACTCGTAATATTGTACAATTATTAACAATAAAGACGTAGAATGTACGAGTGTAACACGGTACATGCCTAACTTCTTCCCGTAGCTAACAGTGATGTTTGATACGCAACATGCAAAAGTTCTGTTTTAGTGCAGGCTGAGACTTTTATTTAATACCTGGATCGATCTTTCTTTTTGCCATAATTTGGCAGCAATTGTTAACGTCTCTGTATTTAGTATAAAACAGTGCCGTAATTAGCTATAAACTAGCTTATCAGAGTTTTATATCATTGTTGGTAAAATATTTGCCGTATGTTTTCGTTTACTGTCATATCGACTTAAGTGTTTTAAGGCACACCTTCTTATCCTTTCAGATAACATATTTATCTGCATGGTCCTGGCAACATTACAACGTAATAAAAAAAATAAGTAAAATGATATAAGTTCCACTTTGTGCGTAGTTGTTCGATCAGATATGCTCGCTTGCCAAAGCCTCGTCAGTTTCAATTCGTGCATTACAGGTGTGGTTCAGGCGTTGTAAAGATGGTCACTTTCTAAAAACGTATATATATATGTAAACGTTATATACAGTATACATTTAGTATGGGAAATAAAAAGTCATATTAGCATAAACAGACAAAACTAATTAAGAGCTTCTATAAGCATTAAAACAGTATGAACTACATATGTCAAGCAAAAAGTTAAATAAAAGCATTTGCCTTATTTCTTTTTTAGTTAAGCTCAGAGCAAAACCACCAGTATTGAGTAACTCGGAAAGACAGCGCAGGAAGAGAATAACGTAAAGAAACTACCCGAGGACAGAGAAGGGGGAACAGGGAGAACACCTGTTGTTTGAAGGTCGGCTAAGAAATAAAGGAAGCAGAAAATATTGGTGGCCAAGAAAGGCCCGTGAGAAGCCAGCTGGATTAGTGAGTCAGAATAGACAGCAAATGCATTGTTACATGCGAGGTCAAAATGATAAGAAATGATTATATAAACTGTGATTTTTGGCTTGTTCAGGGCTCAGCTCAGTTTGGCCTAATTGGGTTGAATCTGTATTATTATTTATTGCCATAAAACTAATTACAAAGGCAATCTCACAGAGGTGAGTCAGAGTTGGGTGGAAGGTGGACTAAGCTTGCTGGGAGGAGTGGAGGAGGCAAAGACCAAGAGAACAACAGAAAGAAGAGCCATTGTGTTGTACTATTCTCGTACTTGTGGTTGTGGTTGTGGTGGTGGCAAATGCTGGTGTGAAGAGTTTCACATGCAAGAAAAAGGCTCTTTTTTGCTTTTAACTTGTGCCCTTTGTCAGTTGTGTTGGGTTTGGGGAGCTGAAGCACCCTCTAGTGTCCGCACATACTTATGAACTGGTGTAATAATTTCAAACTTGTGTCTATGCCATTGTGTAGAAAATCAAACATAGAAATAATCCCCCACACTATGCGACTCTTCAATTCCACCCGGGGGAGTAAATGCTAACATTACTCAAAGTTATTGTCTGCTTTTACATGCATTTTTATTACTATTTAATTTAATATTGTTTTTTGTATCAGTATACTGCTGCTGGATTATGTGAATTTCCCCTTGGGATTAATAAAGTGTCTATCTATCTAATAAAGAACAATGCATGATAGAAAAAGTCGACAATAGTTTTGATTTCTTATGAGACCACAGTAATTTAATCAGTTTAAATTGCAGATCATTGAGAAGGGTGGTGGAAAAGTCAAAGGAAATCATAAAAATGTTGCAATGTTTCCAGACAAATAAAACCTCAAAGTTATTTTGAGAAACTCAGGCATAATTATAGAAAACAAAATGACTTTGACAGAGTGGTTAAAGCACTTATAAACTTTCCCTGTTTTAATGTGAGTACTCAGACTCTTAAATTTTAATGTCTAAAACTGGAGCATAGATGAACAGCAACAAAGCTGCAGCTCTAATAAATTGCATGGACAGAGTTAAAAAATATCCACTCGGACAACTATTCTGGATTAATAGATAAAACAGTAATAATCTATGTGTACTGTTTAGAACAGTAGCTAACCTAAAACATGGTAATTCTGAACAACAATGCAAATTACCTACAGACTTTAGCAGTGCAGATTTTATTAACATTTTTAATGAGAAAATTGATAACACAAGATCCCAGATTTAAACTTCACCTTGTAAACTTGATCCTAGATTAGCAAACTCTGTCTTGTTTTACATCACTTCAGTCATTTTAGTTTGGTACCAGACCTGGAAGTCATAGCTTTAATTTCTAAAATGAATACTCCTACTTGTTCTTAGACCCAGCCCCAACTAAACTTTTAAAAAGCTCAATATATATTCTGGCACCACCCTTTCTTAGCATTATATTAACATTAAACTTTAAAATCACACAATTAACAGATTACAAAGACTGCATTTTTCCTTTTAAGGAACATTTCAAAAGTTAAGACTCTTATAATACTCAAAGATACTGAGAAATTATTTCATGTTTTTGTTTTTTGTTGGTTAGACTACTGTAATGCACTCCTAAGAACTGTCCACCAAAGAAAGTCATTGATTGGCTGCAGTTATTGCAGAATGCAGTATCAAGAATCCTAGCCAGAAAAAGAAATACTACTAATGGTATACAAAAGTTTAAATAATGTTGCTCCTTCCTATATTTTGGAGTGCCTATCCCCCTACATTCCAAGTTGTAACCTTAGATCTTCTGTTATTATCGCAAGACCCACGCATAAAATTACTGTGATGAGGCTGCCTTTAAAATCTGGAATATTTTAATAATAGAGATACTTTAGAGTTGCATTGTAGATCATTTCAAAAAGCTCCTAAAAAAACATTTTTAATGTGGCCTTTTCGTAGCTACAATTTAGTTCCACCTTTAATCAACTACATATGCACAGAATTATCTTACTCTTCAATGAATCTGCAATCTTTATTTTTCTCTCTTTTCTTTTCCAGTTCTTCTGTGGTGGTAAATCTCTGTGCAGCCACCTGTGATGTTTGAATGAAAGCAGATACCCCAACCTGCCACAAGACCCACTGTGTCGAATCCTCCAAAGCAAACTCTTAAAAAAATGTAACAATAAAGAAATACTTGAGAACATTTATGCTAGGCAGAATGCCCAATAGATGCTGGGCAATATTTTGATCTGAAACCCGTACAGCTTTTGTTTTTTTCTCCACCTAAACGTTTTAATTTTACATTTTTTCCTGTTCACCATGGCCAACTAACCTTTTCATCAGACTTTCATTTTGAGACTATAACATCAATCCTGCATTTAAGGACTTTGCTTCTCTTAATTATATATTTAGTTTATGTAAATCTGCTTTATGTTTTGTTTACTATTTATACAGTATTTTTCTTATCTAATTTCAATTTGTTTTTTGTTGCACATCTGTTGCACCTTACACATCTTGTAAAGCACTTTAAGTTACACCATTTGTATGGAAAAGTGCTGTAGAAGTAAATGTTCTTTACTGAATAACGCAGTTTCTGATTAACTAAAAGTGTTATCAGGCCATTACTTAAAAATGTCAGAGCTGGACCCTCATATGCTTAATAATCATCGATCATAGACCCATCTCAAATTTTCCCTTTCTCACTAAAATACTTGATGCCACTGCTCTACTGCCAGACTGCTGTTCTGCATATAGATAAGGCATCCTGGGTAATGGAGCATTGGAATTGTCGGATTGAAAGATTCTCTTTACCAGATTGGATGGCCCAGCACAGACTCTACTATAGAATGCCCGAGAGAGTGGGTGTGTGGCCAGTTAAACAGGGTCTCCAGGACTGCAACTGTTTTTGACTTTTATAATTTAAATTTCCTCCATTGTCAACTGGCCATAGTAAATCAGTTAATTAATGGACAAATATTGTTGGTTTCCTTATATGTTTAATCATTTTCTATCTTGTTTTCCATGTGTTTGAACAAATTAGTAGTTTTATGTGTGTTAATTCTGAATTTAGTAATTAGTATAATCAATACTTGTATTTTAAATGAGAAATGTTTACCGTGCTCTGCGCCTGCACTCAGTGAAGAGCGCTATACAAATATAAGTTGTATTGTATTATAAAACAAGGAAACATTGCATTTTTTAGAACACTGGACAGTATTTTTCTATGATAAGGCAATTTCATAGTACTTAATTCATTTTTAATATTGCTTACATTGTGTTGATGATGATTCTTCATTTATTTTTATGTACGAAACTTTAATTTCATACAAGTAAAACAAAGACATGAGACAAAACAAGATGTAGCTGCTTTGCAGTTGAATGTGATGCCATCTGTGTTGTTTTACAGCCACTGTAGACCGGCGCTAAGATTGCCTTTTCTGCATGTCAAATGCAAGCCATCGTTGCAGTTTTTTTTTTTAATTTTTGTGGGCCTCTGGGTCATGGCATTGATCATAAGTGAAGACTGTTTTTCCTGTGGTTGTTTGCAAATAGTCAAGAATTTCTTGTGAGATAGTCAGTGTGTCTCTCCGGAACATTTAGTTTTCTTCATACATAGATACATATTGTGTAACAGTGATCATCCTACATATCTGTGAAAGACTAGTAACAACAACATTTATTCATATAGCACATTTTCATACAAAAAACATGTAGCTCAAAGTGCTTTGCAAAATGAAGAATAGAAAAATAGAAGACACAATAAAAAATAAAAATAAGTCAACATTAATTAACATAGAATAAGTAAGGTCCGATGGCCAGGGTGGACAGAAAAAACAAAACAAAAAACTCCAGACGGCTGGAGAAAAAAAATAAAATCTGCAGGGATTCCAGACCAAGAGACCGCCCAGTCCCCTCTGGGCAATCTACCTAACATAAATGATACAGTCCTCTTCGTATTTAGGGTTCTAACGGAAGGACTTGATAATGATGGTCACGTAGACTTCTGGCTTTCAGTCCATCAATGTTGGTGCATCATGATGCTTTGAGTAGGTGGTGGTGGTGCAGGCCGCCACCACAAAGAAACCGGAAAAAGAAACAGAAGAGAGAGTAGGGGTCAGTACGGATTTTAGAGCCACTATGAATAGTTATTATGATGAATTGAAAATACAGAGTATCAGTATTAAGTTAAAGGGAAGTTAGGAGAAAGCCATGTTAAAGTAATGTGTTTTCAGCAGTTTTTTAAAGTGCTCCACTGTATTAGCCTGGCGAATTCCTATTGGCAGGCTATTCCAGATTTTAGGTGCATAACAGCAGAAGACCGCCTCACCACTTCTTTTAAGTTTAGCATTTGGAATTCTAAGGAGACACTCATTTGAGGATCTAAGGTTACGATTTGGAATATAGGGTGTCAGACATTCCGATATATAAGATGGAGCGAGATTATTTAAGGCTTTATAAACCATAAGCAAAATTTTAAAGTCAATCCTGAATGACACAGGTAACCAGTGTAGTGACATCAAAATTGGAGAGATGTGCTCGGAGTTTCTTTTCCTAGTTAGGATTCTAGCAGCTGCATTCTGCACTCATTGCAAGTGATTTATGTCTTTTTTGGGTAGTCCTGAGAGGAGTGCGTTACAGTAATCTAGTCTACTGAAAATAAAAGCGTGAATTAATTTCTCAGCATCTTTCAATGTATTAAGAGGTCTAACTTTTGCTATGTTTCTTAAGTGAAAAAATGCTGTCCTAGTGGTCTGATGAATATGCGATTTAAAATTCAGATTACAGTCAACAGTTACCCCTAAGTTTTTTACTTCCGTCTTAACTTTTAATCCTAATGCATCAAGTTTATTTCTGATAACCTCATTGAATCCATTATTGCCAATTACTAAAATTTCAGTTTTCTCTTTATTTAGTTTGAGAAAATTACTATTCATCCATTCAGAAATACCAGTAAGACATTGTGTTAGTGAATCGAGAGAGTCGTTGTCATGAGGTGCTATTGATAAGTACAGCTATGTGTCATCAGCATAGCTGTGGTAGCTCACGTTGTAACCTGAGATAATCTGACCTAACAGAAGCATATAGATTGAGAAGAGCAGCGGACCCAGGATAGAGCCTTGTGGAACACCATTAGTTGCAATACTGTTAACAATAAGATGTTAACCATTCTTTAAAATTTCTTCTTAGCTTATCCACTCAAGCCATTTATGCATCAGGTCTACATTAGATATGTGCAAAAAAGCATGCAAGGTCAAAGGTATCATCTGAGGATTTTAGCATTTTTGCTGTGATATACTGTATGGATTAATATACTGTACATCTGAGATACCTGATTCAAATTTCCATATACACCGTCAGATCAGAACATTTCTATGTAACTATCAGATCAGAATATTAGTTAATTCTTTGTCTAAGTCTTGAATGGGTGCCCAAAATCACATTATCTTTTATGCATCAAAAATTCTTTTTAAGATTCCTGTGAACTGTAAACAAATAAAGAGGATAAGAATGGCTTTCAGAGTAGTAGGTGATAGTAACATGCACAGAAATGTGCTACTACGATTGGCTTCAATACTTAGTCTGCCCATGAGAAGGTCATTAGAGAAGAAAGATGCAGTTTTGTTTCATATTATTGGTACTAGAGGTTGTGTACAGCTTTTCGAATAACTATTTTAAGTGCCAGTATTAAAATATTTTGATTTTCTCTATGTGTATTGCAACTAGAGCAATCTGGGAGAAAATACTGTAGATAGAACTTTATTTGTTCCTTAGGGGAAATTTGACAGAATTCTTCCAATTAAGGAAAGTTAGGTCTGAGGAAAATATTGACAAAAAGCAAAACTATTGTGTGCAAAATATGTCATGCCAAATGTTTGTGCAATGCTTCAACCACTTTGATGTTGAATCACAAGAGACTGAAGCAAAACCCTCAACCTAACAGTAAAAGAACCCAAACCATCTTCAGTAACTGCATTCTTGGAAATGTGATTTTGTCTAAGCAAATAAAATAACAAAAGGACACATAGCTCATAAGCTTTGTAGAAAATAAGGACTTTATAGAGCCAATTGACTATGCTGAGGATTAAATCCACTCCTGGAAAGCCATCACCAAGAGGTTCAAATACCAATATAAAGAAATAGTAGCAGCCATAAAAATTAAGCTGCAAACAAAAAAACATATGTCAATTAGAACAGATATGAGGACT
Source organism: Polypterus bichir lapradei (assembly GCA_026402145.1). NCBI lineage: Eukaryota > Metazoa > Chordata > Cladistia > Polypteriformes > Polypteridae > Polypterus > Polypterus bichir. Next base: position 14,447,650 of record JANRMT010062836.1, read on the forward strand.
GTCTTAACAACAGAGTCCTACGTGACAATCAATAGTCATTGATGATTGGAAATTGCAAAGTTTCATCTGGCAAACCTGCTGTATATAAGCATGACACACTCTACAAAATGTAGACAATCATCTTACAGTTGCAATTGATGCATGAGTCTTGTTGAACAAAGTGATGACACATGTTCATAATAATGCGATTCATGCACCAACTTTAACTGCAGTGGAAAAAAATAGTTTTCAATTTAGAAGGTGCTGATATCACACACATTCAAATTATTAATTTTAATTTTTATATTTAAACAAATATCTATTCACTAATCCCTACAGATACTCCAATACAAAGATTAGTCAGAGTGCACATCTCTGATTAGTATAGCTTTTCCTGTAAATCTGGAGGATAGAGAAAAATAAAAGGCAAATCTTTCTCTCAGCATAGAAAAAATTCTGATGCATTCTGCAATGACCTAACTTTAGTTAGATTAGTTAGATTTCCTATGAATTGAATTATTTGGACTCACTCTTCTTTGCTCAAGAACACTTTGTTGCAGATTTGACTTAGCTTTGCCATCTTTTTCATGATACAAGTCAACAGCTTTCCATTCTCCAGTTTGTTGTGCAAAAAGCGTACGAGGCTTAAACAAAACTGTAGACTAGGAGGCTGTGTTTTAAGTTTTCAGCATGGTTAATTTCACAACATAATACGTAACATACTTACAAGCGGTAACCACAAAAATGAGAAAGAGTGGAAAACCCTTAACCAATTAGACTAGAAAAACTCTTGTTTACGAGAGAAACACAAAGAACTAATGGCCATGTTTATTTTCAAGTGTTTTTATATAAATAACATTATATTACATTAAAACATTGCATGATATGTGCAATGGAATTGGACACAGAAATTATTGGTAAACCTTCTAACCATTAACAAAATGTTTGGATATTTAACTTAATCTCATTGAGGTTTAATCTGTAAAACACTTTTTACAATGAATGATGATGGACAAGCTTTTTTTGTTAAAAAAAAAATCCAAATTAAGTAGAATGTCTTGTGGTATTATATTCACCACATGATTTTCCCAGAAATCCCAGAAACCACAAAGTTTTCCCAGAATATCCAGAGAGGGAGAAGAAAACACAAAGTGTAGCAGAGCCCAAGGTATTCCTTGGTCAGTTGTTACAAATGCACTAGACAGAAAGCAACAACATACTGTATGTCATTCTTTTCTGAAGAACTATATAATAACATGAGGACCAACTTCAAAATAAATTATATTACTTCTTCAATACCCCTACAGGTCATGTCAGGTCAGATTGGGAAGCATGCACTGGTACAGCTAGTTGCCGCACCTACCTCACGATGAAACAGCTCGGGATCCTGGTTGGCAACCACCCAGGCAGACACATGGTCCATTCCCACACTTTGGAAATGACCCTCTATCTCCTGCAGCTAGGTGTTACGTGGGTGTCTCCTTGGCCTGGTCCAGTCACTCAGGTCCTCAACAATGTGGATACTGCAAGTTGGATCACCCTCGGAGAATCGTTCCACATGGCTATAATGCCGTAACTGACACTCCCTCACTATGCAGGTAATGTGCCTTACTCGGGACTCCGTGAGCAACTGCTTATTCAACACAAAGTCACACCAGCAGTACCCAAGGATTCTCCGAAGAGATACAGTACCGAAGGAGTCCAGTCTTCATCTAAGGCAGGCGCCCCCAACTCCAGTCCTAGAGCACTGCAGTGGTTTCAGGTTTTTATTCCAACACTTTTCTTAATTAGTGACCTGGTTATGCCTGCTAATTAACATCTTTTGAATTATTTTTAATTGCCATGTTTTTTTTAAATTTATTCTCCTGAATTTCTTCATTGTTCCTCTAAATTGCTTCATTTTTTTCCTTAAACGGCTCCCAAACAGAAGTTAAACATGGAGTGAGTGAGCCAACAGAAGACCAACTAAGTCAGGGCCTCAAACTCCAAGCAATTTCACTCCAACCACTTGGTTAATTAGGCGCTGTTTCTTGTTGTTAATTAAACCCATTCTTTAATTCCATGGCTTGTTGCTGCACTCATTGTGCAACGGCGTATATTATCGAAATTGTTGATTTTCACTCTTCTAAGAGCTCTGTTAAAATGTTCTGGGGACCTGAGTAGATCAACATTCCTGAGACCTTCGTCTTTCTTTATTTTCAGATATTGTATGATGGACACAGTTGTCTGGTCTTGTTTTGGCTCATTTTGTATCTCATTATTGTTTGGCAGCTGATTAAGGAAAAAGAAACACTTAAGAGGTCTGAGTCTCCTAGAGCAAGTCCATTAAAATTAATTCAAAGGAAGTTTATTAGCAGCAAAAACAGGTCACTAATTAAGAAAAGGGTTAGAATGAAAATCTGCAAGCACTGAGGCCCTTCAGGACAGGAGTTGGGGACCCCTGGTCTAAGGTCACTGGATAAAGTTGTCTCACAACCATATAGCAAGACAGGAAGCAAAAGCACTCTAAAGACATGGACCTTCGTCCTTTTGCATAGATATCGAAGGTGCCACAAACCCCTTTCCAGCGACCTTATGACCCCCCCCCCCATGCTTTCTCAATCCGTTTACTGACTTCATAGGAAGGTTCAGCAGAGACATACACTACAGGCTGTGAGAAATTAGGGAAGAAAGGAAAGGTAGCATCTGACTTCACATACTTTTTTGGCCATATGAATAGTACACTGAATAGTAGAATCAAATATTATATTGTCAAGGAATACTAGTGTGCTTTTTATTATGTATGCTTGAATAATTGCTTTTTTAAACATTTAACTAATTTTTAAAATATATTGTAATAAATTATACACAGAGCAATCAATGCAACTTTTATCCTTTTATGTTCTATCTCAAAGCAAATTAATATCACCACTGCTCTCCTACCCAATTCAAAGAGCTACAGTATATTAACAAAAGGCCATGTACAGTGCAGTGTTTTTCACATTTTTGCTACATGCTTTGTTTTTAAAAATTTTAAATTCATTTTTGCCACATCAAGCAACACTTAATTTTTGCAAATGTATTTAATTTAAAAAAATGAAATATGACATTGACTCAAGTATTCAGACTCTTTCTTTATTCATTAATTAGATGAAGCACCTTTAGCAGCAATTACAGCCTGGAGTTTTCTTATGTATGCTGCTAAAAGTTTCACACACCTGGATTTGGGGTTTTTCTGCCATTATTTTCTGCAGATCCTCTCAATCTCTGTCGGGTTGGATGGAAACTGTTAGTGGACAATTATTTTCAGGTCTCTCTAGAGGTGTTTGATTGGATTCAAGCTCTGGCTCTATCTTGGCAACTCAGGAACATTCCCAGAGTTATCCCTAAGCTATTTCTGTATTGTCTTTGTTTTGTGCTTAGGGTCATTGTCCTGTCGGAAGTTGAACCTTCAGTCCAATCTGAGATCCAGAATGCCCTGAAGCAGGTTTGCATTATTAATATCTCTATACTTAGCTCCATTCAATCCTTAACTCTATGTAGTCTCCCAGCCCCTGCCACAGAAAAACAACCCCACAGCATTAGGCTACCTCCACCAACATACTTTATTGTTGGAATGGGCGGTGTCTAGTTTCTTCAAAACATGGCATTAATCTTGTTTTTCACAGTCTGAGAGATCTTTAAGGTGCCTCTTTACAAACTCCAAGCAGCCTTCCCTGTGTCTTTTATGGAGAGGCTTCAAGCTGGCCACTCTGTCATAATGCCCCAATCAGTAGAGAGTTATAATGATGGTTGTCCTTGTGAAAGTTTTCCCATCTCCACACAGGTCCTCTGGAGCACTACCAAAGTAACCATCCGTTTGATGGTCATCTCTCTTACCAAGGCTTCTTTCCCAGGTGGCCAGCTGTAGAAAGAGTAATGGTTGTTCCAACCTTCTTCCATTTAAGAAATATAAAAGTCACTGCGCTCTTGGGAGCCTTTAATGCTGCATGACTTTTTTGTAGCCTTTCCCAGACCTGTGCCTCAACACTTTCCTGTCTCTAAGCTCTCCATTCAGTTATTTCAATCTCATGGCTTGGTTTTTGCACTTATACACATTGTCATCTTTAGGATCTTATATAGACAGGTGTATGCCCTTCTTAATCACGTGCAATCAATTGAACCGACCAATGGTGGATCCAAACAAGATGTAGAAACATCTCAATGATAATCATCAATAGAATAAGATGCATCTGAGCCAAATTTCAAGTGTCAAGGCAAAGAGGTGATTAATTGTATCAATGTGATGTTTTACTTCCTATTTTTAATACATTTCCAAAAATGTCTATAATCCTGTTTTTTGTTATCCTTCTATATAAAAGCGGTCGGGATTGTCCTTCCGTCCCGTGAGTGCTACACAGGCGCGGAGTTTCACACACACCCCGTCCATTTTGCAATGCACGATGGGATTTGTAGTTTTGTTTTTTCAGGTAAAAGATGATTTTCTACTCCAGACTGTGCAAGTAGCACGGAGTTTCACACACGCCCCGTCCATTTTGCAATGCACAATGGAATTTGTAGTTTCGTTTTTCCAGGTAAAAGATGATTTTCTACTCCAGACTATGCGATATCTTCTTCTTCTTTCTTACTATATAAAAGCGGTTGGGATTGTCCTTCCGTCCCGTGAGTGGAAAGCGTAGCGGTATTCCGCTTATCACAGACTTACTACTTGCAGCTTGCGGTACGAAGCAACATGATGTGAGCAGAGTTCTGGTGCTCCCATCGTTCCCTTGCTTTTGTGCGCGATGCGCTGGAAAAATAGACAAAATTATGTCTCTGGAAATAATTAATGTTGATGGAGTACAAATGCCTCACCGCGTAGTAAATATCAGGGGGGTTCAAAAGTGCGACCTCAATATAGAAAAAAAGTTTAAATTTCATCACAAAAATAACAGAAACTACGAGTATTAAAGTAATACCGCTCAAATGCAATATAACCAAATTAATGAGTTTGTATAAAATATCAAATTGATCTACTTATTGAATTGCCTTAAGAAGTGATCAACTTAAAAGTCGGTCGCCTTAAAAGGCGGGTCAGCCTAGTGTATTACTAAATGTTGCTTCATATGGGAAAAATGGATTTAGGCAATTTTAGCAAATGGCTGCAACACAGCAAAATGTGAAAAAAGTGAATGGATCTGAATACATTCTAAATAAGAATCACAGCAGGTAACTAATGATTGGCTTATGGCAGCAGATTCTGGACAAACCAGCATATTCATTCTGCTAGAGCTCAGTGTAGCAGTCGACCCTGTCAAACATGACATTCTACTATCCAGATTGGAGAACATTCTGGGTATCTCTGGCCCTGTCTTCCAGTGGTTTAAGTCCTATCTGATTGATAGGGAAAAATTTGTTAGTCTTGTCAGCAGCAGATCCTGCTTAGTGCCAGTCATACAAGGAGTCCCTCAGGGCTCTTTCCTCGGCCCTCTGCTTTTCTGTATCTATACACTTTCCCTTGGCCATATTATTCCTAGCTTTGGGCTGGGTTATCATTTTTATGCAGATGATACTCAACTGTATTTCAAAGTTAAAAGTGAAACTTTATCACAGCTTTCTCAGCTCACAACTTGCCTCAGTGAAATTAAAACCTGGATAGAGCAGAACACTTTAAAATTAAATTGCAACAAAACTGAACTCCTGCAAATTGGCACTAAAGCACAACTTAAGAAAATGTCACTCTTGTCACTCACGGTCACTCTTGATGTTGATCTCATCAGGCCTTCTTCTAATGCTAGGAACCTTTGTGTCATTTTTGATTCTTCCATTTTATTTATTTATTCCACCCACATAAACCACATTAAGAAACTTTCTTACGCCCACCTCCATAACATATCCCATGTTTGCTCATTGCTCTCCTTTTGTAATGTTGAGAAACTTGTCCATGCTTTTAACACATACCATATCAATTATTGTAACTCCCTGGCAGGTGTCCCTTCAGATCTTATATCACAGCTCCAGTTGATTCAAGAGTCCTTACACGAACCAACAAATGCAAGCACATAACACTCATCCTGCTTCACCTTCACTGGCTCCCTGTGTCTTACAGGATTTAATATAAAATTCCATTAATAACCTACAAATCTTTAAATGGCCTTGCACAAGACAACATCAGTGACCTTCTCCATCATTATACTCCTGTTTGCCCACTAAGGTCCTCTAATTCTGGCAATCTTGTTGTGCCTAACACTAACCTACACTCTATGGGTGACAGGGCCTTCAGCTGTATAGTGCCCATACTTTGGAATGACCTCCCTAAATTAATTAGATCAGCCGACTCAATTCATTCTTTCAAAAAACAACTCAAAACTCATCTGTTCAGGAAGGCGTTTAATTCCACTTTCAGTTTACCTCTCTGTCCAGATGCTCATGATAATGTGTGTGTGTGTGTGTGTTATATCAAAGATTATATTATTTGTTCAGGCTTTTCTCTTAGTATTGAATTTAGCATTTCACTCTGGTTAAGATTAGGGTAGGGGATATGGTCTTTATTGGCACACACAGGTACAACAATCCCCGATATTAATTTTTTTATTTTTTCCATATTTTTTGTTTTAATCTACCCTATACTAAAAGAATAAATATATAAATAATTAATAAATCCTTTCCAGGAATAAAATTCTTTTTTCTAAAAAACCTAAAAAGTTAAATAATTAAATCATCATTCCCCGGAACATTAATAATATTAATATCCATAAAATCAATATTAATAAAATTAAATAATTCCATAAAATACAATACTTTATAAAACCCTTACTTTTTTCGAAAAAACCCACCCCACCCCTTAAAATTTTCGTAATTTTAAAAATCATCCTTAATTTGAAAAATTTATAAATATACCAGTAAAAAATCAATAAATAAATAGTTAAATAAATAAATAATGAAACCCTAAAAAAACTCACATGTAAATAAATAAATACTGGTAAAAATCCTTATCTTTCATTTAGTCCCAATGGGACCCAGGTATTCAAGGCGGTAATCCATTTCCTTTCTGCTTTTAGTCATCTTGTTTTGTTCCAATTCCCCTGCTGCTCCAGACCAAACATGACTGGTTTATGACCTTCCACTTTGAAATGCTGGTACAGCACCATTTGTTTCCTCTGGTTGCTGATGCATCTGAGGTGCTGTACTAATCGGTCCCTCAACCTGTTTTTTGTCTCACCTATATAGATGAGACCACAGGTGGAGCACTAGATCCCATACACACAGTTTTTGTAGTTGAGATGGAAATTTTGATAAATTGGTTTATCCATCTTTGGCAGTGTGTGATGAATGTTTTTCTTCCTGGCAAAGGGGATTTTCCAAGCGGTTTTGTTTCTTTGTTTTTTGTTTGGACACCTTGCATGATCCAAGATGTACTTTAAATTTTTATTTCTCCTGTATGCAGTGATGAGTTGATATGACTTTAATGGCAGGTGAGTGGCCTGCGTCCCCATAAAATCTGAACGCAGGACACCCATAACGGTCCTGGCATGATGTGAAAATGTAACAACCTCCAGAATTTTGTACCTGGGATCCACACTAGGTAATTGCCCCACCCTTGGGACCTCTGTCCGTGTTTGATTGATCTCCCCCACCTCAAACACCTGACCCGGAGATCCACCAACCAATCCCCCCTGTACTATCCCCTGGGAGTCCACAACTGCCTCGATCTCTGAGCTTTCCACCAACCCATTAGTAGAGTCAACTGAGGGATGGGTTAGCCCTTCGTATACCTCCTCTAAGGGGGTAAAGAACTTAACATCAGGGCCTCCCATCCCCAAGTTTTTAGGGCTGGCAGAGGGTAGGGTCAATATCCCCAGAGCTCCACTAGGGGTTGGGACATTAACATCAGCCCCCCCCGCCCCCCCCCCCCCTCCAGGTTTTTAAAGTTAGGGTTGGGAGAGGGCAGTTGGTCTGTTAATCTTCCCAGGGTAAGAGTTCTAGCTTTAGAGCTGCCTACCCCTAAATTTTTAGGTTTAGGGTTGGGGAGGGTTAGTTGATCCTTTATTCCTAAAGGGGTGAGGGTCTTAACCTTGGGGCTCCCCACCCCTAAGTTTTTTAGGGTTGCGGAGGGTAAGTAGATCCCCCTGTTCTACGGAGAAGGGGTTCTTAACCTCAGGGCCCCACACCCATAAGTTTTTAAGGTTAGGGTTGTGGAGGGCAAGTTGGTCCCTTATTTCCATAGGGATGGGGTTCTTAACCTCAGGGCCCTCACCCCCCCCTAGGTTTTTAAGGTTAGGGCTGGGAAGGGTAAGATGATCCCCCTAGTTCTAACAGAATGAAATTCTGAACCTCAGGGCCCCCAACCCCTAAGTCTTTAAGGTTAGGATAAGGTAGGGTCTGTTGATCCTTAACTAATTGTTGTTGGACACAGGAGGACCATTGCAGATTCCAAATCCGGACCAGGATGAAGGACCAGAAGGAAGAAGAAAAAAAAGAAGTCGCGAAAAAAGAAACTGGAAGGGTAAGTAGAAAACAAGGTAAATAAGAACCGGTAAGTAAATTTATTTGTTGTTGAAACTGATTAAAATACTGTATTATTTTGTCATTAAGAGAATGTATTATATCTATTCCAGATGTACCCTGGTAAGGCCAGAGATGATCTAAGATGAAATCTGGAATAAGACAAGAATCAAAAAGAACTGAAGTATTTAAAGGAGTCTCTAAAGAAATAGAATCAGAGGACAAAGAATCTGAAGAAAAGTAAGCTGAAATTTGTGAGATAGAATTATGTGAAGAAGAACTGGAATAAACTGATAGGGCCTCTGCCAACCTTGAAATGTTCCAATTGTTCAGTGGAGAAAGTTGTGGGATCCCCGTTTTTGCGTTTGCCACTCCCCCTGTTGTCGTCAGATACGTGGAGATAGTTGACTTAACCTCAGCCTGGACCTCCCAAAGAAATCAACGTGTATAGCCTCTTTTGCGTAACGTCTGAAACAATAATTGTGTAGCTTGATCTGCATCTAGTTTATTGGTATTGATCCTATAAAATCGTATTAATTGAGATTTAATTATACTCCTAAATGTATGTTTGGGGTAAAAACTAGTTTTGTACAGTAAAGCGTGGGTATCTGTGGGTTTGAAATAAATACGAGAATTTAATGTTTTTAATGTTGATGATCCGAAAGATTATATTATTTGTTCAGGCTTTTCTCTTAGTATTGAATTTAACATTTCATTCTGGTTAGGGTTAGGGTTAGGGGTTAGACTTTTTTTGTCTTTTATCCTATCTAATGCTTTATATATCTTTTATTTATCTGTTTTAGTGTTCTATGCAGAAAATATTTGTATCCAATGCTACATATACCCTGCTGTTCTTTCTGAAACTCTGTGAAGCGCCTTGAGGATGGGAAAAGTGCTGTATAAATACAATGTATTATTATTATATTATTATTATATTGCTGTCATTATTATTAATAATAATAATAATAACAGTCCTATTTGTTAATCTTTATGCAACAATATTAAATTATTACCAAATTCTTAAAAAACTTTAGACTGTTTCTCACAGAGGATTAGATCTTGTTTAATTTTAAGTAAAAGTAGATGTCAATTTCCTACTGGGTTATGGGAGGTGGAATAGGAGTCTTCCAATTGAATAAGATTAAGGCTACAAGCAAGCTGTGTTAGAGTAGTGTAATAGATTTTTCCTGACAGAGTGTTATCTTATCTGCTGTAACTCTGAATAATAATATCTAAAATAATTATACTTTTATATAACATGCATTGCCAGTGTCAAATTATTTAGGTTTACTGCATTAATGTCTGCCCAAAGTTGAAGAAAGCCTTTAGCTGATCAAAGAGGACGCATGGAACAACTCTTCCTTTTTGTTATTTGATGTTAATAATAAACAGGTTGCAAGAGCAATAGTAACAACAGGAACAGGATTGAATTAGGAGTAGGTTGATACCCTCAAATAAACAAAGAAAATATAAGAAAACTCATATTTTCATTCATGCTTTAACAATTATGTATATACATATACTCCTTCATTATTTCAAATATGCGGCAGTTACTAAAAATAAACACACTTGTGCGATATTGCGCATTAACTTCTTTTACATAAACAACAGCCGTCACTAATTCAGAAAAGTTTCACATTAAAAGTGGGATTTTTTTTAACATACCAGTGACATCTCCAAAATCAGCTAACACATTAAGCTTTCTAATTCCTCCGTGACATTTTTTCTTTCTTTTTCATTCACAATTGCCTTCTTTTAACAACTAAGCATTGCTTCCGTGCAGCAGTACGCTGACCCTGACTTCCGGAAACAGTCTCTAGCCCTCCTCACACTCAACCTTTATTTAAACAAACATACACAAGATCGATTGCCTTTTTTTTTTTCTCAATCATATTAAATAACAATGTTTAAGCTCAGCTTAACAATTAGTACTTAGCACTGTTACAGCAAGAAATGCCAGGGTTTAGTTCTGGAAATTGCAGCTTCTCACTGAGTCTGTTTGGGTTCTCTGCAGGTGCTCCAAATTTACTCCACATCTCAAAGATATACAGAACAATCTAATTGACAACTTTAAATTGAACTGGCATGAATGTGTGGCCTCTGATGGTCCAGTGCCCCTTCTAGGGTTGGTTCAAAGTTAAAATAAAAGTAAGAACTGCATGAAAATCAGATCTTCCTGTAAGGTTATGAGCTTATGAAGAGCATTCTGTTTTTTTTCCTAGGGCTCTGATTTGTTAATTGACTTTTGTAGTCTTCTTCTGTACAGCAATGTACTAAGCAAGTAAAGAAAAGGGATGGTCAGTATTACAGAGGGAGCTATCATAACAGCTTTCCACATGCAGAGCATTTGCCAAGAAGGTAAAATATTTACAAAACAGGCAACTCTATTGAAGATATGCACAAGCGAGAGATAAGCAAAAGGGGAAATACAATATACAAAGCTGCTAAAAAATATTCTTCTTCTGCTCTAAGCTTGATTGTGAAGATCTTGGATATCTTTCTAGCTAGTAGGGCCACTCAGCTACTTGCTGAAATACCTAGTACAATCCAAGAACTCTTTTCTTGAGCAGCTAGCTAGGTTGCACCTCTTTTTCACTTATATTGATGCCTCTGTCAGTTGTCCTTTATGGGCAGCCAGCAAATATGTAGGGCTTAAGAACCTTTTAGCCCCAGGCCTTCCACTCTGGCATGTGCAAGACCTGTCCTGTTGCCACTGTGGTTTATCTTTCTCTGTCATTAAAGTTTTGTGAATGACATTTGCCTGCTTTTTGCCGACCTGTTAGTGACTTTGTTACAGCAGCCTCTTGCCAGCCATACCCCCTTCATAATGGAGATTTTCATATGTACTCACAGACCCCTGATGATATGCAGATTAAAAGATAAGATGCCACTTGATAATATTAATATATTGTTGATCTAATAAAGATATCATTTAGGCCAAAGTTCTAAGCAACAATTTATGCACTTGAATACTTAATTTTAAGGGTAACAGTCCAAAAGCTTTGAAAGTCTGGACAACAACAGTTAATGTATACAATCCATATTTGTCTGTACTTTAAAGCAGTTTATACTTTGTGAGTCATTTCTCACTTGACAATAAGTTATACATGATTTACATCTTCATGATTATTCCATACCAGTAATGGCATACTGCACAATAACATGCAGTGAATACACTTGACTTGAGCATTCCTAGTTTTCAGACTCTTTCTCTGTACGTTTACCATTCGTTTGCTCAGAGGCTGATGCCCTTGCTGCTTTCTGAGCAGCTCTTCTTTTCTCCACCCTAGCGGCCCACTGCTTCTCTTCATTCATCGGCAACTTTTTGCGTTAAAACTGATTAAGTTAGTTTTTGTGTTGCAATTACTTAGTACATTTTCTTTAATTTTTCACTTAAGCTGGCACTTAAGTCTTCAATCTGCCTCAAGAATGATTAGCGAAGGCGGTAGGGAATGAGAATGGCGCCCATATGCATGCGTCGCACTGCTGCCCTACTGTGCACTGCTGAGAGTTGATTCTACAATAAAATAAAACAAAAACAAAAAGAGTAATAAAAATCATCACCCCGAAAGCAGATAGTAGACATCATGTAGTATATGTGTACCAAATTTCAGGTCAATAGTTAAAACGGTTTGCGAGCTACAGGTGATGTAAAATCTTGGAAAGACAAACGAACAGCCACGGTAGCATATTATATATAAAGATGTAATGAATTATATTATATACGGTATCTCACACTGCGGTGGGTTTGTTTCCTGCTTTGCACCCTGTGTTGGCCGGGATTGTCTCCAGCAGACCCCCGTGACCCTGTAGTTATGATATAGCGGGTTGGGTAATGGATGGATGGATAGTATCTCACAATTGTATGATATCATATTAAAAGGCTAAGGCCTGATTTTACATTGTACGAACAGGAAATAGTTGGGAGCTTTGAAATCAATGACATAATTTTTATTTTTCAGCAATTTATAAAATAATATGTATACTTTGCAGTTATCCTATACATATAATCACTTTGTATACTGAATTTATGAAATGCTAATGCAGGTATTTTGTCACTAGTTAGTGCTAAAGAGAGCAGTCTTTCTTATCTGTCTTCCTGTTGTCACACACGTGTGCATGGGAGCCAGCCACAGGGACCAAAAGAAAGGAATTCCATGCCCAGCCAAAGGGTGGTGGGGTTCATTCAACCCTCTTGTTTTGTCCCCGCAGACCAGACACGGAAAATCCCACCTGAATACGAAGACGTCACTTCCGCCTCAACCTTGAAGACGTCACTTCCTGTCCTGGCTCCGAGGACCACATCACTCCCGCCAACCTCCCTATAAAAACCCACTCCCTTCCTCTGTTGATCAGTTCTGTTTTGGACTCAGTTCTGTACATTATTGTGCTGAATATTTTGCTTGTTTTGCAGCCAAGGTCAAGTACACGGGTGGCTGCCCCAAACCTTTGTCTTGTGTCAAGGCGTCTTATTTCACACTGTATATTATCTATTGTCTTTGATTGCCTTTTGTTCTGTTATCTCTTTGTTGTTCATGTGTCTTTCATGTGAAGTATGAATAAAAGACTGGAATTAGAACAAATAACAAATAATAATAAGGAACATAGCATAATATACACATAAATATAAGACATTTTCCTCTGTATCAAATTCAATGACTCTCTCATTACATTTATGCACTAAATGGGTGTTATATTTTAATGTCACCTGCAAAGCTACTGAACAACCAAAGGTACAAAGTTCACAATTGGCTGTAAGTCTAAGATGTGTTTGCTTCCTAAATGCAACATCTGATCACCAACAATGAACTTTCTTTGTTAACCTCCCCCCCAACCACCTCAAATACTGTAGCTTAAAGTAAAAGCTTACGTAACACCGTAATCTTGCTATTCTTGACCTCAGTCCAAAAATAAGAAAGAATTTTCCTGATGCGCTGCCGGGAAACTGAAGGTGCCTACTTAGCACACTCAGTCTCGTAAATTCATATGCAATTACTGTAACTGCTTTAGAATCACATGATTTGGCATCACAAAGGGTGCTTGTTTGCTGGCTCATTTTTGCGAACATTCCCAAATGATCAGTAAATCTGTTCAGAACTGTGTTACTAACCTGTGAGGTTTGGCAAGCTTGTGCAAATTCACAGTTTTACAAGATGACATAATAAGAGTCTTATTCCAATTCTGGTTCTGCAAAGTGCAAAAAGAAACTGTTAAAATAGATCATTTGCCACTGAAACAGACAGTAAAATGTGCTTTAAAAGTAGGGACAGCCACTAAAATAACCAAGAAAAACTTGCCATTTGCACAGTCTGTTCCAGTACTAATCACGTACACATGCTACTTGCTGATACCGACAGTGCATTCCACATATACTGTATTAAGTGCAGCCTTCATATATTGCCTCAGTAGCAGAGCACAAAACAAATTTTGGGGCTGCTATCCATTTTATTACAGTACTACACTGTCCAGCTCAGGTTAGCAAAGTAAAAACTGTACTAGTTAAATAATTTTTCAAGATCCTGTGATTTTGTTCCTTATCTGATTCTGTGGCCACTTCTCTTCAACCACAAGCTCTGACTCACTTCCATGTTGAGTCAGCTGAGGGACGGCAGATTTTAAATCCTGCCTGAACTGTTAATAAGACGCATGCCTGCCTATGTTTATAGACATCAGATCAAAGGTGCGCCCATTAAATATCGGTATGTCATTATTTTCTCAGTGCATCCGTTCAGGTCCTTGCTAGTGCACCTCATGGGTTCAGCAATGCTAGAGACATGGAAAAGGCTGCAGTTTAAGATCCCAAAGAGGTGCATGAGACAAAACACCCAGGCTGAGTGAAACTGTTACTGCCAGGCAGCATACAAGTAGCTGGGAAAATTGTGTTTTGGTGTTACATCTTAACAATATACACTACACTATACTAGTTAAGGCCATAGTGTGCATAATGTGTGCTGATTGTAGAGTCATGTAACATACAGGAGTCAGCTAATTTCAAACAATTACCTTGTGCAGGGGATGTGGATCACCCTCTGCATGCTGCCCGACAGACTTGATGTTCTGAAGGTAATGGAAATATTTTTATCTACACAAACCGACATGTATCTGGCTTATTTTCCAAAAACCTATGCTCTAGGTAAAAACCTTATCAGAGGTTTCTGCTAATTTCTCTTGCAACAGTCTCTAAATGAAAGAAAATTGGATAACCTTTTATGGAAAAACCACCAAACAAAAAATTGCATTATGTTCTACCACCTAGGTATAATAAGTTAAATTGTGAAAATTATTATATTGAGATAAAAAAAATGATTGACGTACAAAGCAAGCAACTTCAATTGTCTGAATGTGTCACATAAAATAGTTAAAGTAATATGAATAATGCATAGCAAGCAGTTGTATACTAGCACTGAAAACACAGAGTACTGTATGTAGTATCTGATTGACATGTACAGGATATACTGTACTTACTGACTGCCACAATAAAACCCTGGCATAAAGGAACAGATGATATCACCACATCAGTATATGCAAAAGCAGAAAATTATAAAATAGTTCACATTACACGATTAATACATAAAAATACAACAGAATTTTGAATTGCACTATTACACTACCACTATTGCTTTTAAAAGTCAGCATAATTTAGGTTGGATGACAGTGTTTGACCTATGGTGGAAACCAAAGTGACTGCAGGTATGGAAGGTGCTTTAACCTTTTCAATTGATAGATTTTGGGTAAATGACTGAGACTTAACTGTCAAACTGAATGGGAGTGCTGCGGTGGGCTGGCGCCCTGCCCGGGGTTTGTTTCCTGCCTTGCGCCCTGTGTAGGCTGGGATTGGCTCCAGCAGACCCCCGTGACCCTGTAGTTAGGATATAGCAGGATGGATAATGGATGGATGGATGAATGGGAGTGTAGTGTATTCTGGGAAAGCAGAAAAGGCAATGTAGGACCTTAAAATGTTTCGTTTAGCTAATCTGTTTGCAGATTAGTGCTGGTTTTGATTTTTTTGGCAGTGTGTCTGCCTTTTTAAAGACTTTATTTCAAAAACAATCCTAGTTCAGTTTTTGGTTTATTTAGAGGTTTAGTTTGGGTGGTTCTTTGTTGCAAAATGGAGTGTTTGGTTGCTGCCTTTTTGACACTTTGAGATGAACAACAGACATTTAAATGGTGTGTGCTATCTTCTTTGCTGCTGGACCACTGCAAAGGAACTCTGTCTCTGGGAAGAAATCTTTCTTTTCACGCTTCAACTAAGAATATGTAATCAATATTTAAGGGACTGGGCCATCTGGGAACTGTCGTCTGGGACTGAATGAAGACTACATGAAGACTGCATGAACCCACCCAGGTGGTGTAATTCCTGGTTTTGCTAATATTTACTGCTATTGGTCATTATACAATTAAATATCATTTTTAGGTAAAATCTGAAACTCAATGTCTCTGTCTGATTATTGATTACTAGTGTAGCCAAGTGCTGACTGAACATTCCTTACCTAGCTATGGTCCCTTAAGGGCACAAAGGACACTTTGTGTAATCTTCTGTTGGTGTTAAACTGGATTGAAGTAAAGGAGCAAGCAGCCTGTCATTAGAGGTATCTAGGGTTGAATATGCAGGGTACAATAAGGACAGTGAGACAGGTAAGAGGTTAAAGGTAACAATTAGATAACTGATTTTGACATTTCTTCCTATCCTCTTATATAATACGCTACCGTGGCTGTCCGTTTGTCTGTCCAGGATTTTAAATCACCTGTAGCTCGCAAACCGTTTAAACTATTGACCTGAAATTTGGTACACATATACTGTATATACCTCTACTATCTGCTTTCGGAGTGATGATTGACCTCCAAGATCGAAGGTCAACCCAGGAAAGTCAAGGTCAAAAATCCAATAGCCTGTAGCCTGAAATTTAGTATACATATACTATGCTGAAACTCTGCACTACAGCCTTATATTAAAAGCGAGGAGTTTTGGAATTATTACTCTTTTTATTTTTATTTATATAACAGGTAGGATAATGGGTGGATGGATGAATGTAGAATCAACTCTCGGCAGCGGGCAGCAGGGCGGCCAGGAGGTGCATGCATACGAGCACCGTTCTCATCCCTACCACCTTTGCCATCACTTCAACTACCTCTTCTTATCTTAAATCATTGTACACATATATGGTCAATGAAGGTCAAGGGTCAACGGAGTAATGTCAAGTGAAGTGTATTCACACTGTTACTGTCTAGTCCCCATATAAAAGGATATATTAGTACCTTTCGTGTTAGGTTCACATTACAGATGATGTGATAACATAATAGGACACTTCAGTAAGAAACAAACTGTTGAATTTCCTTTTGGTCTAAATGACCTGTAACATTTTCCTGATAGCAATAACCGACAGGAATGATGCAAAATTAACATGCAAATGCAGCAAAAAGTTGCATAAATTCTTCAAAATCCATTATTAGAAATAGCTGCTGAAATCCAGAACAATAGCGACAGGTACAAACCAGATATGCATAAGTGTGCTGCACACTCCAATCAGAAAACAGAGCAATGTGGTGAAAGTAGAAGTGCAGGATTTTTTAATGGGGAGAGAAATGTCACAGAACACCAGCCTGACCAACTGCATTAGACTATACTCTGGAATATGAAGCTCTTGTAGATTGTGTGCAGTCACCAGCCTCTCAGTCACTTAAAGCCATGCTTGTCAGCACTTTGCAGCACATTAATTAAGTAAATCAATCATTAAAATAAAATGGGAATGAGCTAAATGCAGGCCTATTCTTGATTGCCTAGGTCCAGCATAATGTATATCACAATAGATCTCTGAATTTTGTTTTCAAAAAATAATCTAATGGCTAAAAATGTTGGTGACTACTGATGCATATGATATTCTGCACATGCCAGGAATACAAATCCCATAAGAAATGGTTATTCCTAGGGGTGATGCTCTGTTAACGTTGTTTTCTCTTCTGGTATTATATCACTACATTAAGGTGAAAAGAAACATTTTGTTCTTTTTAGTTCTGCTGTATTTTTCACTCATTAGTGATAATACTGATCAGTGCTTTTGCAGCAAACATTGCTTCTGTTTCCTTCATTTTGTATACCTGTTGCTGCTAAAAACCCTTTGTTGTGAGTCCGGTGTACATTTTGTATTATTTAATTTTATTTTTTTATGTGTCTATTGCACATAGCACACATGTTCTGTACCTCCCTTTGTCATATGATATAAAAGATGACTTAGAGAAGATCCTAGGTTTCTGAAAGTCAGATAACATGAGAAGCTAAAGGCAACAGTGTTAGCCACCTGTAGTTGTTTGACAGTAAAATATGACATAAAATGGGACATACGAGGTGTGGCAGAAAAGTAATGAGACTGATTTTTTATTTACCAAAGTTTTTATTTTTTTCAAACATCAATGTTATCCCCTTTAAAGTATTTCCCTTGGGCAGCTACACACTGATGGAGACGTTGTTCCCACTGTTGGTAGCAGCGCTGGAAGTCTTCAGCCGGTATGGTCTTCAGCATGTCCGTTGCACTCTTTTGGATGTTTTCTAAAGTCCCGAAATGACGTCCTTTGAGGACATTTTTCAGTTTAGGAAAAAGGAAAAAGTCACACGGACTGAGGTCAGGTGAATAAGGGGGCTGGGGAACCACAGGAATGTGTTTTTTCGATTGTCCTTCTGCTCAATTGTGAGGTTTTTCGGCACCATTTTGGCACAGACCTTTCGCATGTGCAAATGTTCAGTCAAAATTTGATGAACGGTAAATCTGTTCAAATTTAATTGTTCACTCAACATTCTTAATGTTAAACGACGGTCTGATCTCACAAGAGTGTTCACACGTTCGATGTTTTCATTGGTTTTCGAAGTTGAAGGCCTCCCTGAAAAACTTGAGCTCGGGATAAAGAATGTTCCCCATAGGCCTGTTTTAACTTTTCAAACGTCACACTTGCCGATTCTCCAAGCTTAACACAAAATTTAATGGCACAACGTTGCTCCAAATTCCGCTGTTCCATTTTGCGTGACGCACAACCAAAAACACAACTTCGCTAATAGCAGTCACAAAACTCACGTAGTTAACGGAAGGAGTTGAAACTCGCACTGAGCTATGGGAGGGTACTGATACACGTGCTCTATCAAGGACAACAGCGCAGCGTTGCCAGATCGCTTGCAGTGTTGCCAGTCTCATTACTTTTCTGCCAAACCTCGTAACGTGCTGCTGTTCACAAAGCTTGCAGCTAGTTTCACCGAAACTTCATAAGCTTTATGGCCTGTTTGTCTCCTCTTTGAAATCCTTGTGCCTGTTTTTCATCTTTTGAAGTATAGAATTAACTTATTTTTGTCCATGCTCGAACAAAACACTCAAGGTTAACTACAAATAATGAAATATGTTTACCAGGTTCAATATACCTTTGCTCTCACCAACTCCCAGCTGCACTTCAGTTCCACACAGATGTCTGCACTGTGATCAGGGAAATTTGTATTGATCGTTGTTGCTTTGCAAAATGGAAAGGAATTCTCCTGCAGATCATATTTCTTTGGAATAATAACACAGCCAAGTCTACACAGTGTATCTGACTGACACTTAGCACTTTGGCCTTTAACATTCTAAATATTATATTATTCTAAACTATTGAAATGTAATAATATCTTTGACTTGTTAATATAAACAGAATTTTCCAGATCAGTTCATCCATTTGGTACTTCACTCCGGTCCTTTATTTCTGTTTCTCAACATATTACTTTAAATGTTGTGGCTCACTTTTTCCCAAGTTAGTGTTTTCATGACCCATGTGTTGTATATGATTATTCAATAATGCTTTTGTCAATTATTTCATGTTCAGGTATTGATTACCATGATCTGCGTCTTTTGGGACGTATGACATCCTTAGCGAAGGGTGTGGTTTTAAAAACACACGCTATATACAGAGTTGGTTAAACGGGGTTAGAAAATGAACAGCATTTGAAACGTTACTCTGACTGTGTCTTTACTTCAACCTAAAGAACACTACACCATGGATAGGGTGGGGGGCTCCTCCCTGGTGACCTGAGCTCAATCATCAGAGCAGGACAGGGGGGTAGCAACCTACTGGTTGAGAATTACTGATTAAGTTAGTTTTTATAACAGCTCTTATTATATATTGTGTGGGCATATCAGAGATAGACAATATGAAAACTGTTGGGTATCCAGGTAGACGTTTGGTTGGTGGCAAAAATGAAGGAAAACAGGAAGAGAAAAATAATTCCTTACTATACTGTTTTTCTTTTTATAACTCCTGTGTTGATAACACTAGCGTGCACACTCCAGATACTGGTAGCTATTGTGCACTAATTGAGGTATTTTCAGGGCTATGAAGTCTGTAAACCAGAAGAGGAGTAACAGGCAGCATGTTAGAGATGGGTTCAGAAAGGCTTTTCTGGGGTGTTGTCCTTACAACTGCAGAAAATCTGACAAACCAGTAATTGGCACAACCCCAAAATTCTTTCCGGTATTACCTTTAAATCAGTCGCTGTAAAGCTTGTGATATTCTCTTGTATGTGATGACGCCCCTTCCTCAGCTCTCACCTAGTGGTCAGAATGTTCTTAACTCTGAGGTTGTCAGCTTGGGGAAAGAATAGCTGCTCTGCTTTGGCGAGTTCCTTTCCAACACTCCACTCAAAACCAATAGAAGTGAAGGTCAAGGAACCATCAAGTGGAACGTCTTTTACTGTGTTTGTGTACATTGGTGTGTCACCAAAGTGAATTTTCAGAGTTGTATTATTTGATGGCTAGGGCTTCTCCCTCCACTGCTCTCATTTCCTAATCCAGCAGTTTCTGGCTTAAGTATACGATGGGATGTTCTTCTCCTTAGATTACATTGTTCAACACTTTTCCCAGTCCTTATTATGAGGAGACACGCTGAAGAAAAAAAGGAGAGAAAAAGTTAGAAGTCATCATCACTGGTGCTGTGGTAAAGGTCCCTTTAAGGTTTTTTAACTCATGTTTCTGTGTTCTGACACATGAGAAAAGTCAGGAAACAAAGTGAACAAGAAATCAGCTATTAAAAATGGGCAATGATCAAAAGCCTGGGTGATATATGATACTTCTTCTTCTTCTTTTGGCTGCTCCTGTTAGGCGTAGCCAGAGCGGATTATCTTCTTCCATATCATCCTGTCTCCTGCATCTTGCTCTGTAATGGGTGATATATGATACTGATAGACCAAAATCCAAATAATTGACAGCAACATTACTGGCATGCCACAAAATGGTGAAAAAAAGAAAACAAAGATAAAAACAAAAATACTACAGGCCAAAAATTATCAAAATTGATACAAAAAAATACAAAAAAGAGAACTATAGTGAATAAGTCCCCAAATTCATTATGTAGTCTGTACTGCGCCAGGGAAAAATGGTAACAGTTTTTGATTAAAGGTTGAAAAGAACCAGAAGGTGAAAGAGATTCATAGTCTAAAAAGTGCCAAAATCAAATCCAGAGACTGTAGTCAAAATATCTAGAAGATAGGATTTCTTTTGCCTTAGAGATCACACACTAACCCACTAATCAATCAATCAATCAATTCAATTTTATTTGTCATTCAGCAGAACATCTGAGATGTGCTGTAGAACGAAAAGACGATGCACAAGACATAAGTAAAAACACATGGTTAAAATCGATTACATTCTAATTAAAAGTGCATAAAAATTTCTGATTAAAAGCGCATAAAAATTCTGATTAAAAGTGCATAATCCTGATTTAAAGTGCATTCAGTGAAATGCTAAAGTGCTTCATTTAAAAGACGAACGGCGGTCGGAAAAAAACTGTTTTTAAATCTGGTGGTTCTGCATTTCAGGCTGCGGTACCTTCTGCCCATAGTGGATCCCATAGGGCCTTACCATCAAAAATGGGGTGAGGATGTGAACACAGACTTGACATAGCCAGCAGTAGTAGTTTCCCATTTGCTCAAAAACCAGGAAGAATGTTTCAGTGTGTTCTGTCCCCCTGAGCTAGATCAACACCTATCTAGGGTTCTCCTTTCTGCAATGCAGAAGAGACGCTCCCTCTGCTTTTATACTTGCCTTACTTCTGCTACCATGGTTTGCTAAGTTACAGTTTGGAACTGGAGATGCTGAGCTATGTGCCTTAAAGTCTCCAGGATAGCCTGCTGCTTGAATGACTCTGTCATGTCATTTCAAATCCAGCTGACTATTCCACTGTGAACAGATCAGAGCCAGACAATGTACAAAAGGATTGGGGATCCATGTGGAAGGTAATGGTTAAAAATCAGACCAGTAAAAGTTACAGTACAACCCCAGATTCTTCCTTAGTTTTTCTTCAAATCAGTTCATGGTATGTGATATTCTGTACTAAGAGTCTATTTTATTTTTATTAATTCGTTGTACTTACATGGAAAGCACACATTTAAAATATAAAATGATAAACGAGAGAACCCAACACAGGGACACCATGCACATACTGAAGGTTCGTTCTTTTTTGTTCAAATCATTGTTAATTATACTTTTTTAAACTGTACATAATCTTCATGAGTAGAAGGAAATAAACCTTTGAATAGCACACACATACATTTACAAAAGACCAATTTAAGGTTCTTAGTTAACAATTCTATTTTTGGGAGTAGATAGAGAATTTTAGTGAAAGAGAAAGCTAAAATATTTCTTGTCCTAGAAATGAATTTGGGTCCTACAAGTTAACTTTGCTAACCATTGTGCCATAATGTTAATTCTCATATATATTTTATTTCAATAATCAACCTATTAAAAGAAAAAATGCTAACCTAATTAAATCCTTACTTAAGTTCATGAACATTATTTATTTAAATTGGTGAAAAATATGTTTTAATGGGCCATACTTTATATCTGTCAGTAAAGGCCATGCACATACAAGTGAAGCACATGAAAGGCATTGAACATTGCAGTATTCCTGTGCGTGTAAATGAAATATGAGCACAAAATGCACATTCCAGTGATGCTTTATATATACATTCATTATAGAAGATTGATCACACTGGGAAACAAAGTCATAAAAACATAAATCAACTCTTAGAGTTAAAGGATGTCTTCACAGTTAAAAGAAGCATGAGGCTATAAAGACAGGATGCATAAAGAGCACAAGAAAATCTTGAGCAGAAAAGCACATCAAGTTACAACACTGGTGAGTAGTGTCAGTGTGTTTTAAGATAATATACTAATAATATAGTGATAGAATCAGTGTATGGTTTAATGTTCATACTAATCAAATCCTACAAGTTTTTAAAGAATGAAAAGAAATCAAATGCTTCAAAGACTGATATTCCCTAAATATATTTTAAGAGGCACAACCATCAGCACTATTGGACTGAGAAATGAATTCCTTAGCTAAATCTGTGCTATAGGAGCATTTTGAGTATTTTGTTCCACTTTCATTATAGAGTTTTAAATAAAGGACTCATTGCTTGCTTTTATTTCTTTATTTTCTTTGTATTTGCTCTCCAGTAAACTTGTAAACATTATTATTATTATTATTATTATTATTATTATTATTATTATTATTATTATTATTATTATTATTA
>JANRMT010062836.1:14470640-14484512 GCA_026402145.1 Polypterus bichir lapradei
GTTTGCCAGTCTAACTATCATGAAGCAATAGGTTTCCTGTCAAGCTTTTGTAGATGTAGGGGTTTTCATTGGATTTAAACCTATTACTAAATTGTCTTTATGGAAACACATGAAGAAAACTGTCAGAAATGTTATAAACATATCTGGATATCTTAAAATACCTCTTTATGCTTTTCCTACCAGATTGGATTTTAATATTTTTACATTAAAAATACTTTGTCATTTTTGTGATGCCCACTAAAAATAGGCACTGCCACCTTGTATAAGTTTTTCATTGACAATGCCATGTTGTGCATCATTTCCATACACAGCTGGTCACATGATTCACATCATGGGACATCTAACCTCAGAACCCTTGTCACTATAAACATGACAGCACAGTAGTCTTAGCATCAAAGTTTAGATTTTTTACATTACTGTCAGTTTGTTTCTTTAATCATTTATTGGTAGTGAAGAGGAATTTAATGTCAGGACCCTTTTTATTAGCTTGGTAAATCTGCCCCTTCCCTGTTTTTTTGACTCTCCTTTTGTCTATCCTTTGTAATGTTGCTCATATCAAAGTTTTTCTTTGCCACATTTTTAATCTCATGTGCACATCAGAATACCCAGCCATTATGTGATCCTATTTCTCAAGACTTCAGATAGGCTAGTAATTGGAGCTGTGTGTTCAGTGGCTGCACTGCTCCCCTCACTAAAAAAACTTTTCAGATGACAATAATGAACACAGAAGTGGCCTTACACCACAATAGGCTCCATGCTACACTGTTGCTAATATGACCTAAGTGAAAAGACAATTATCTCACACTCCTGTATGGATTTTAAAGGACAGAGTATAATGGGGATTAAAAATGAGTGTTTAATTAATAAGACTCAATATTTAATCTGAGCGTTTTTATTTTGGGATAATTTAGATAAGATGTAGCTTTTAAGTGAATAAACTGATTAAGGCTGTATCTATATTTAAGAGCAATAAGGGGAATGCCAGAATTTCTTTCAGTTCTGTATATTTAAACAGGAGTTTAGCAGAAGGTTGAGAGGAGGTAATAACTCACAGGATATAATGCTTGTGGTGGGGTGGGAGGGCTGTACAAGCTGGCTTCCCAAATGAGACAGAAAGAATGGGTTTACAGGGGTTTAGAGGTAGAAGTGTTGGACAAAATTGTGGGCCTGATTTGAGAGCACTTTAGAAGAGGGGTCCAATAGATCTGTTCATATTTTCAACCATCAGCTTAACAAATCAACAGGAATAACAAATGTGCTTGAACAGAGGGTTGAATTCTGGGAGGCATGTAAATAGATAAGAATTCCTGGAAAATATACAAATGTAAAAAGAGTATTACAAACATGTTATTATCTATCAGAATTTATGTTTAAGCTCAGATAAACTAAGTAGTGTGTATATGCTTGTAAGGAGATGTGAAATAGGGTATTTTGGAAACTTTAATGTTTAACTTGTATTTCATAATTATAATGTTCCAGCCAGGGTTTGATATGTTAATGTTGTTGGTCATTTAGTTTCTATATAGTTTTATTTCTGCCTTTATGTTCCATATGTTTTGTGGGTAGTCCCACAAGAGGATAGGCCACCTGCCCATCACCATCTATGCCTGCTTTATAAATGCTGGAAAATCCACAGTCCCTTGAGGTTCTCTGTGAATGCACTTGTGTGATTATTCATGTGATTATTGTTTTTGTGACTATTTTGATTTACAGCATTTTTTTAACCTGTGCTCTGTTTTTTTTTTTTACTTTGCCTCTTGGATTTTACATTAAGGCTTTGTTCTCTTTTGTGCTTGCCTTTTGAAAGTGTTGCAGTCTGGTAACAGAAACATATCAATATTGTGTTAAAAAATACTTTAGTTCCATCACATTTTTATGCAATCTTTTTGTTCAACCCACTGAATTAAAGCTAAAAGTCTGCACTTCAACTGCATCTGAGTCGTTTCATTTAAAATTCATTATGGTAATGTACAGAACCAAAATTAGAAAAAAGTTGTCTCTGTCCAAATATTTATGGACCTAACTGTATATGTTGGTATTGTGTGATCTGGTGGCTCAGTGGCCAGTGTTCATACTGTAAATCATAGATGGCTCAGGTTGAGGATGTAAAAAGCAGATGGATATTGTTTACTTCAGAGCACAGGAAGACTAAACGTACTGTATTTATTAAACACAAGAATATTATCATAAGTTTTACACCTGTTTTCAGATTCACAGTGGTCTATAATTGTGTTTAACTCTTTTTGCCCAGTTTAATGACATCAGTGCATTTTTCCAAAGGAAAGCTCTAGAAGGGGACTTGTGCATGTAAACAGAGTTTTTTTTTTTCTTTAAAAAAAAAAAAAGAGATTTGTGTGTTAACCAGATTCCACACGTTATTCTGGTTTTGTGTGTACATGTAAATGTATTGAATGTGTGAGGCATTGTGTGTTTGGGAACTCTCAAGTTCACAGTAATATTATACTTAAAACTAGCTCTGTAAGCCCATGCTGTAAAAAGCCTGGACTCCAAGAAACCATGGATTCTGACACTTCAATCAATCAATTGCATCAATTGTGCATTAGCAGCTCCTCATCAGTTTCATTTTGCCGATGTGCTCTCCTTACTTGTGTGTTAGCGGCGGCGGTTTCACTTTGGCGACAGAGTTGCTTTCTTTGAGCTTCATGTTGTAGCCTAACACTTCCGGACTGGACAGACAGACACCCACACTTCCACACATAGATGTTCATATACAGTATAAGATTACTTCAGGCTAACAGGTAGTGAGACTAAGAGAAATTCTCATTCAGTTTTTGAATGACATCACTTACTAAAAATAACCATTGTAAGAAAATAAACAAAAACAGAATATGAAGAATTGGGGCACCGAAGTCTACCTCGTACATTGTTTTTCAAAAAAAGAAACATCTTCACAGACGTGATGTCAAAAACGTGAATGGCTCAAAATGGCAGTGGATGTGGTTTTAAATGTGATGAAAGTGAGGAGGCAGGCTCAATAGACAAGAAACCAGAAGTGACATCATTGTAGAAGAAGAGAAGAGGCATTAGGTAACAGCACCCACCCCTGTTGTAGATAGTCTGCATGCCAAGTTATAAATAACAAACTTCAATTGTCAAGGTTTGGTGGTGTCCCTGTTCATGATCACACATTTTTCCCCTTACTGGTTTTGCCCTTTTTTATTTTCCTTTCATTTTTTTCAAGTGCCTTGTTTTGTTCTTTAGTTTATTTAATAAGGGGATGGGATTTCTAGTTAGCCAATTTCCCTTATCAGTTGTAGCAGAACACCCTTCTGAAGGTGAAATAGGAATGAGGCTTGGCTGTAGCTCTCAGTTGTGGCATTGCTTTCAACTCAGTTCTCCCTGTTTTTGTGTAATTTGTTCCATTATTTACAGTTGAGGCTCTTTGATTATGGTTGAATAAATGTTTTTATTGAATATTTATTTTGGTGGTTGTGTTTTAGGAAGGATTATTTAAGCAATATATAGACCAAGATGCCACCGACTGGTGTGGCTGGCCGTCTGCTCATCTTGCTAATCTATGCTTTAACTTTGTTTTTATATTTTAGTTTATCCCAACGGCCAATGTCCTACGATCGTGATTCCTTACTTAACATATTTTCTGGCTTGCTTTCCTCTCAATTTTCATCTCCTGATGGGATATTATGTGAACCTCCACCTTTGTTTTATTTATCTCCTGACTTCTTCACCAGGACACCGGTGAAGTCGTCAATGGCCCATCTTCTCCTGCACAGGACTCCATTCTTGGTTCATTGGCGCTGGACACCAGATTTAATTTCTCCATCTCAAGGTGGCATCACTCCTCCTCGGTGAGCTCTCGGGCAGTAAACGCTGCTAATCTCCACAAGGTCACCCATGCTCATCCCGCAACGAGTTCTTCTAATTCTATCAAGGCTGCGTCTTGAACGTGAGATCAGTGTCTAATAAAATTTTTATTCTGCAAGACTTTATTACCTCAAATAATCTGGATTTCTTGTTCATCACTGAGACCTGGATTTTAAATGGTGAGTCTTCATGTTTTACTGACTTGGTACCATCAGGTTATTCATTTTTAAACTCTCCACGGCTGACTCGTCGTGGTGGGGGCATTGCCACTATTTTTAAAAGTATGTTCTTGTGTCAGAGTCTTACAAGGGGTCCGTTTAGTAGCTTTGAACTGCAGCTTTTCGAAGTGTGCAGCTCCCCTTCTTTGTTGTTTGCCATGGTTTATAGACCTCCTGTAATTAATGATACTTTCATTTCTGAATTCTCTGATCTCTTGGCTGATATTATCCTCTCCCGTGACAAAGCATTTATTGTTGGTGATTTTAACATTCACGTTTGTTGTCAATCGAAACCTTTGGTTAATGACTTTTCATAACTATTGGACTCATTTGATTTTATCCAGCATATTAATACGCCAACTCACTCTCTCGGTCACACCCTTGACCTCGTTCTTACTTGTGATATTTCAGTTAATAATATTGATTTATGCAATGTTTCTTTCACTGATCACTTTTCTATAATGATGGATATGAATATTACTGTTGATGTCCCAATTAATAGCTGTCCCCCATGCTGCTTGCGCTTTTTAAATTCTTCTATTATATCCGATTTTAAAACCATTTTCTTTAGTCTTGATGTGCATGTCCAATATAATGGTATCGATGATTCTGTCCTAAAATTTAATTCTTCTTGCAAAACGGTTTTATTGCTCCGCTCAAGATACACAGTAATAAGGGAAGACATGCTCCCTGGCTAAATGAAACTACGTGATCGCTGCGCTGCGCCTGTAGAGCTGCTGAACGATGTTGGAAAAAAGATAGACTGATTGTTTCTAAGCAGATTTTTAGGACTTCTCTTTTCAACTTCCTGGCTGCAGTTAAGAAAACTAAACAAGATTTCTTTGCTGATTTAGTATCCCGTCATTCTAAGAATCCTAGGGTCTTATTTAATTCAATTAATGCGGCCATTCACCCTCATTTTGTGAAGGGATTAAATAGCACTGTTCATTCATGTGAGCAGTTTCTATCATTCTTTGTCAGCAAAATTGATATTATCCTCTGTGGCATTGTTCAAACTGGCTATGAACTTCCTAATGTTAAACAGGGCATTGTCTTAGAATCCTTTGATCCTGTCTCACTTTCACAGTTAAAAAGAACTATTGACCAATATATCTACCAATCTGGCTTTAGACGTTTTCATGGTGTTAAAATGGCCTTCTTGAAAGTATTCAATGACATCTCTATTATTACTGACTCAGGTGACGCAGCAGTTCTTCTCCTCCTTGACCTGTTCGCTTCCTTTGACACTATTGACCATGAGATATTGCTGAACATCTTGTTGGGCTTAAAGGAGCTGCTCTTAACTGGTTCAGGTCATACTTAACTGGTAGACACTTTTCAATGACTTTAAATTCCTCTTTTTCGTCTACTGCTCCTCTTAAACATGGTGTTCCTCAGGGATCCATTTTGGGTCTTATTTTATTCTCTATATACCTTCATCCTATTGGAGCTATTTTTAGGAAATGTAACATTTCTTTTCACCGCTATGCTGGTGATACTCAGGTTTATATTCCTGTCTGCAACTCTGCAATAAATCAACTCCACAACTGTCTTTCGGAACTAAGATCCTGGATGGCTAATAATTTTCTTGATCTGAATCAAAATAAAACAGAGGTGCTTATAGTGGGTCCATCAGCTAAAGCCCAAATTGGTCTTGGACTTCTCTTTCTCTATCTTTTGCAAACCTCAAGTCTGCAATCTTGGTGTTATCTTTGACAGTAACCTCTCTTTTGAGAAACAGATTAATTCTGTAGTCAAGAGTTGCTTTTTCCAGTTTAGTCTATTAGGTAAGATCAAGCCTTTTTTATCTTCTAGGGATCTTGAGAAAGCTACTCATGCTTTTATTTTTTCTCGCCTTGATTACTGCAACTCGCTGTATTCTGGGATTAGCAAATCCCAGATACACAGGTTACAGTTGGTCCAGAATGCTGCCGCTCGCTTTCTGGTTGGGGCAAGAAAATATGACTCTGTTTCTCCTATTTTAGCTTCTTTACACTGGCTGCCTGTCAGTTTTCAAATTGATTTTAAAATCTTGTTGCTAGTTTTTAAATCTTTACATGGGCTTGCGCCTATCTATTTATCTGAATTGTGCGTTTTACACCAGCCATCCAGAGTGCTTAGATCTTCTGCTCAGTTGTCTCTTGTTGTCCCTCTTACCAAGTGTAAAAACAAGGGGGACAGGGCTTTTGCAGCCTTTTTTTGTTACATAAAGGAGTCGTCTACAATTGAACTGTTAAAAACAAGATTAAAGACTCATTTCTATTCACTTGCATTCTGTGACCTTCAGTAATACTGATGGTTTCTTCATTGTGATTATATAACATTACTTCTATTTATTATTTATTTTATTTATGTTCATATATTTTACTTCTATTTATGTTATTTGTTTTCTTTTATTCTATTACTGTAAAGCACCTTGGCCACAGCATTCCTATGTTGTTTTAAATGTGCTATATAAATAAATTGACATTGACATTTTTTTGATGATTTTGACATTTGCTCATAGTAAAATCCTAGCATTAGCATAATAAGTGGGGCAGCTGATTTTCTTTTGTATGCCAGGTAAGGCTGCAAAAATCTTTTGAGTCCTGTTTTGTCTTCTAGCAATAAAAAATAAACTTACAGTATGGCTAAAGAGGTGGTGAAAGAGTGCTCTTTATCCGCAGTAAATTGCAGAGTTTTGGAACTATCTCTTAATTCTTAAAGGGCTAAAGATACATTATTTATACCAGCTTAATAATAACTGGAAGAACATCTAATCACAATTGTAAGCATGGACAGCTTAATTGATTTTCTCAGGATCATGCCATGTCATAGTGGTGGGGATTAACTCAGAAGCTTTGTGATTTAAAGTTTAACATCCCAGACAAAAGCAATTATTACTATGACACAATTAGCTGTCCTTATTATTATAATTAATTTGAGTCTGTCTGAAAATGCATTCTAAATATGCACATTTTTTTACATCTCTCTCTCTCTGTGGTATATCTCTCTCTCTTCCTTGTATATCAATTAACATCATTGTTCTTGGTATCATTCCTTTTAATGTACTCCAGGGTGGTTCTCTCAACTTAATGTTTACTCTTAAAGGGTTTCTGAGCCATTTCTTTGTTTGCTTTTAATGTCAGAACTAAGATCCATGATTATGTTTTGTTTGAATCTGTTTCTCAGAAGATCTTTTATTTTTATTTGTTAGAACTGGTGCAGATATTAGATTTTTGCATCTCTTTTATATTTGGACTCAATTAAGCCTAGGTTTGGCACACTTACTTCTAAATTCCAAAGAAAAACACAAGACCACATTTCAAATCATGAACCTGGAGAAAAAAAAAAAACAACAGAATACATTTCTTCAAGTTTTTGAGGCTAAGTTCAAGTAGACTATGCTGGCATTATGGTATTTACATAACCAAGGTGAGGCCAATTGAAACGGTTGTTAACATAACATAACAATAACGACATGATGTGTGCCACATGAAACAAGTGACAAATAATCCACCTGCATTTTGTAAGCAAAAATAATAAAAATGAATTGATATTGATGACGCATTTCATATGCATTGCTCATTGTCATGTCAGTGGCATTGAGAAGTTTAGTAACACCAACATCTGCTTGCCAAACATATTTGTTTTTAACTCTCTGTTTCTTGATTTCTTTCATGTTCCCCCAAGTACAATGAAACCATTTTTTCCTTCACATTTCCATTGTCAAAATCATCTGCAACTCTGATTACATTAATCACTTATGATTTGTTAAATTCAGGTACAGAATTACATGTTACTGCACAGTCAGTGAAAGCAAGCAGAAGGACTTCTTTCCACTTAACTACTATGTACTGCAAGCAAAACTACTGAAGATCAATCTCTCTCTCTCTCTTTTTCTTTTACACTCTCTTTCTCCAGTCCACCAATTTAGGTCAGTATTTCCATACTTTTTTCTGCTTTAGACTGTTGACTAGTTTTTTTTTTCAATCCACAAAGCATGTTGATAGTTTATCTATAAGGTTTACTTTGTGTACATGCTAAAACAATGTTTTATTTAACCTGGTCCTTACTAGGGTGTTCCAAAAACAGATTCAAGTTCTCCATCATATTTAGAATACACACACACAATTTTATATGAAAACAAATATTTAGAGGTCACTCCATTTGGCAGTTTCAAGTCACAAGAACAGCACAGCAGACAACTGTTCCGCACTTGTAGGTCTACAACATTAGCACCAACTTTAATGAAGTTGGAAAATTCTTGTGATGGTTTGCAACCTGTTGGAGAATTAACTGTTTTTGTTCCTCACCCTTTGTTAGTACGTCAATGTACATTTTGATGTAACTCATTCCTCCTTCAGCTGTGTTGTTCACTGCCGTCATGTGTGCCGACAGCTGACAAACTTTGTTGATGACTGGATCATCTCATTCACTGTTCTGGTAGTTTCTTGAGATCTTTCTTTGCCTTTTTGAATAAGGACATCAAAGACATGTTGTTGTTTCTGTTTGCTGATCCTTTAACTTCAGCTGTTCAGATTCACTTGTTAGCTTAAGATACTGAGAAATGTCTGATAATGGTGGCTTTTCATCATATTTTCTTATGTTTCTGCTGAGACTCTGTAATCAAAACGGAAACTCCTACTTACTACTAGAATGTTCTATAAACTTCCTAATCCAACTAGAATTTTATGGGAATTCTACCTTAGTGCTATTATCTGTTTTTTTTTTATTATTATTGTTTACTATTTGCTAGCCAGTTTACCTTTATTTATTTGGCTAACACCTTTATCCAAGGTAACTTACAACATTTATAATACAATTGGTTACATCACTTTTGGTTTTCCAATTGGAGCACAAGCGGGTGAAGTGACTTGCACAGGGTCACATAGTGTCAGTGGCCGCCTTTGAACCCACAACCTGAGGATTTGAAGTGCAAAGCCTTAACCACTACACCACACTGTGTGCCTAGGTTTGACCATGATAGGGTGTTGCATCACCCCAAACACAATCTCACAGACACAGTCTGAGGTTCAACATGCTTTTAACAGGTTTCTTTTTCTTAACACATCACAGTACAGAAGTGCAATTCCTTCTCTTCTCTTTCTTTTCTCTCATACGCTTCTCCCCAACAAGTTTTGCCCAGCTTCTCTCCCGATTCCACTCTATTCAAGTGAGGCAGAGTTGCTCCTGTACCAGTGAATTGTCCATTGAAAGTACTTCCGGATCAAGTCAAAGTCCCACAGAAGTCGGAAGCACAAGTCCCTAAAGCACCTTCTGGCAGCATCTCCAGGACCTAACAGGGACGGTCCATTAAATTACAGTTCCCAGCATGCCTTGTGGGTGTCCATACAGGTACCATAGTCCAGGGATACTGCCATTTAGGGTCTAGAGCAAGTGAATAAGTCACATAAGTTATCTCCCCTTTCGTTGAAACATGTTGGCTTCCTGGCTAGGTAAGGATCCTTGACTAAACCCTTCCAGGACACCAATATCTCCATTGTGGTATTGGCACCTTCTACCAATCTCCTGGTTGAGGCAGGGAATGCCCTGCCTTCCTTCTTGACCATTTACTGGCTTGAACCATCTTGGTCAGGACAGCAGCCCTTACTTGCTGTCCTTTATACCAGTTAAGAACCCTGTGCAAGAGTACGTATGGAGTAACAATACAAATAAAATGCTCAGAATAGAGTGACCTATAAATGTTTCACAATCAGACCAAAATTTCACAAGGAAGCAAGCTATCCCTAATGAACAAAAAAAAAAACCTTCTGGAGAAGTTATTCTACAAACATCAACTCTTTGCATTAGTTTGTGGATAACCCTAGTCCTTACTTTACTTACCATTTCCTTTTAAAGAAGGAAAATAAACCTTGAAGTTACTATCACATACTTTAAGAAATTTAATGTAGCTGCTTGCCAGAGGGTAGTGAGTCATATACCTTAAAGTGCATACAGTACATACAATTAAAAAATTGAGTGCATGATGGATAACGAACCTTAAAGATAGCATTATTGATTAGAGAATAAACCAAAGACCTTTTAGAACAGCAGGGTAAAGGTTAAAGTGGCAATAGTGATGGATTAGCCTACATTAATTAGTCTGTCCTGTTGATGAATATTGGGTTTCAGGTAAAATCAGCCCAGTCTGAGTTCTGAGATCAAATTATAAAATCTAGTGTTCATATTTTCACGTCTGTTTACTGAGCTCTACTTTGCAAAATGCCTTCATGGAAGCTTTGGCATATGTTCATAAGTCTGGCAGGGAAGAAGTTAATGCAATTGCAGGCCAATCATAGATACAGAGAGAGTAAGAAATTGCTTGCATTGGGTAGATGGTGACACAGATTTAGGGCTGTGTCTTTTTGCAAATGAAACTGACACTGAATTCACAGGTTTGGAATGTGATACTATACAGTATGCTGTTCTAGTAACTTCTGAAAAAAGTTAATATTTCATTTTAGATGTTGTCACGCACGTGCAAGTAGGAAAATGTACGGACCAAGTGAAGGTAATTCCATGCTAGGCCAGGGGGTGGCAAGGTGCGCTAAACATTCTTCTGTTGTCTCTGCAGACCAAAAACGGGAAAACCTGTCAGATTCAACCCTGAAGACCTCCGGTTCAGATGCCCAGAAGAGCATCGCTTCTGGTTTCAGGTACCCGAATGCACATCACTTCCGGTTCCGGCCCCCAGAAACATGTCACTTCTGGGTCCACTACATCACTTCCCCTTTTGGCATTTAAAAGCTGCCTTCTTTCCAAGAACCCACAGTCTTGTTTTGGACTCCATCAAGGACACATCTGTCTTGATTTTCAAAACCCATTGCAGCCAGGAAAATTATATGGGTGGCTGCCCCAAACCTTTTCTTAAGTGTGTCAAGTCTGATCATTTCACAATGTATAGCTCAGAAATGCAGGCTGGGTAGACAAAGCTAAGAAAGGCTGCAGTCCAGAAGTCAATTAGTTAAAGTCTAACAGACGCTCTAACTGTCCTAAAGGAATGATATACAATTTCTAGTATTGGCCTCTTCACCATCTGCACCCAGACAGCCACTCAAGCTCATCTTAAAAGCCTCCACTAAATATTTGCCTCCTTCTGTTTACTCACTCTTTCTGTCTGGATGGGTGATGTCCAAATGCCAATGAGAAGAAATGAGAGTCACTGGAGATCAATTTTTACTGTATAGGCAAATTGTTGCACGTGAGTAAGGACATGGACCATTGTAAAATGATCACATATAACAAAGAAACCAAACCATGGAGTAGAAAAATGATATAATCAAACAGTCAAAACATCGCCTGAGATAACACTGATTTACCTGGTGCTCCGCAGAATTGTAGCAGGGTATGTCCCTAAACCTGTCCTTTTGATTTTTCTCCTTTAACAGTTTTTGCCCTCTTTCTCTTTTCTCACTCTCTGTTTGATTTCAATATTATGTCATGAAATAAGCATGGGCCCTTGTTGGTATCAGGAGGGTTGGTATTCTCAATTATTTGTTTTAGTGTTATGTAATTCAAAAACACATAGCATGGCTATCCCACTCTGCCTCAGCCTGCAAGTTAATATTTTATATAGCATGGCAGCACTTTTGCTGCATACTGACTGAGCTAGCACAGAAGGAAAATTGCCTTCTGCCCCATATATTACTCTACACCACATCAATCTGTCTTCCCTCCATACATTTTATAACTGTTCAGATCTTACATTTAAAAGACCTTGAAATTATTTTGGTCATGGTTGCATATTTACATTGGCCCCTTTTCTAGATAAACACCTTCCCCTTGTAATGTTTAAGCCAAGATTCATCCCATGGCTAATATTTAAATGTCTTTTTTATTTGTTTTATGTTTATTTTTGATTCTTTAAATACTGTTAATATTGTTGTTCATATTTTTTGTCCAATTATGTATTCTCAGTCAATTGTATTTTGTCTGTTATTTAGCTTCTATGGGGGTATTTTTGTCTTTTGTATTCCTTCTGTTTTGTAGTTGGACCCCCAAAAGGCAGGACCACCTTGACCTCATTGTTAGGTTCCTACCTCCAGTCTTTATATTCAGACTGAAAAAGCAAACCCCTGCAGTTCATGGAAAATACTTTGGAGGATTTTCTGTGAGCAGTGCTATCCTGTTTTCTTTGCTGTGTTTTTGATCTTTTCTTTCTGTTTATTGGTATATTCCCTGAATTTCATTTTGGGGTTTGTTTGCTCTGCATTGCCTTTTAGGCAAATCCTTTTGCTGCTTTTTGAGCTTTGATATATTTTTTTCTTGTTAATAAATATTTTTATTTATAAAGATTCATGGGAAATTGTTTTTTTTTTTCTTCATGGCTTTTCACTTTCCCTTGAGAGACAATTTATACTATATAAATATTTAAGTGTATTTAAACACATTTGGAACCGAAGTTCCTTTGGCAGGTGTAGACCACTACCAACCACTGGAGTAGGCAGTCAGGCTGCCTGGGGTGAGCTTTATCAGGCCAGGCCAGTAGGGAGTCTGGCCTGCTTTTTGGCCCGATTTTGAAGGCCTCAGGCCTTTTTTCTGTTTTTGTGTGCTGTAAATCGTATCACCCGCTTGTAGACAGCACATTCCCTACTCATCTCAATCCATGAGCAAATGTGCCTCCATTTTAAACTTAGCTGATTCCTTACTCTTTCCTGTCAGCTTTAATCATCCTACTTTTAAAACAGAGTAAAGACACTGGAGATTGTGGTATTTATCATCTGATTTTGCTAGTAAACTCTGATACAAAATTACTGACCAAAAGGATAGTGAGGTGTCATCAGTTGGTAATCCTCAAATTAATCAACTTTGCCCAAATTAGATTTGCCTGGTCAAGTCAAGGAGCAAATAACATGTGATGTCTCCTGGATGGCTCCAACCCTGTCTCGTGCAACAATTCTACTGGCCCTTGATTCTGAAAAGTCTTCAGCCGTCTAAGCTGTAGCTTCCTCTTACAAGTTTTAAAGTCTATGGTACTTGAGGAGGGATTTGTCAGTATGGTTAAAAGTCTATTATCCCCTTCCATGTTGGAGTTGTTATAACTTCTAATATCTGCATTCCTTTTCAGATCTCACAAAAGTGCTGGGCAGGGTTGGCCTTTTAATCATGCCTATTGCCCTCTCATTGTGCAAGTTAAATACTCCAATCTTTGTTTGTGGACTGCTGTTCCCTTGTCATTCTGCATGAAATTAGCTATTTTTAAAATAAATGTGGTTTGTCACCTTAACTTTATAAGCCGCATAATTCCTTTAACCCCTCACCCCCTTATACCTGTACATTGGACTAATGTATAATCCCTGATTTCAAGGTTTTTTAGAACCATACCTGACTTGTAAGTAAGCATTCTACCTTTACACACAACAGATTTTGTGCCCCTTTTGGCCTATATTATATCATTGGTCATATGACTTGTGCCCATGATTTATCCCCTCTATGAATCTCCAACTTATATATTTGATACAAGGCTGAACAATCTCTTGGATCCTTGTCCTTAATGACACTCTTATACCCTGTCGTAAGCATTGATGGCAATCCTATTTCTTTTTTTCCTTGCACCTTTCATGGATCCTTTTGAGGACCCAGGGTTCTGCACATTCCAGTCTCTAAGGTCTAGTTTCATTATCCCTGTCTCCACTTTTTATTCTGTCTTTAACTTAGGTGTGTTTTGAAGGTCTGTAATGTTTCTTTTTTCTCTCTGCTTTCTTCCCAACCTCTCAATAACCTTTCCAGTTCACTGTCTCTCTCCTTGAAGATGTTGGCAGCAATATGCACATTATTATTATTATTATTATTATTATTATTATTATTATTATTATTATTATTATTATTA
>JANRMT010062836.1:14484522-14584375 GCA_026402145.1 Polypterus bichir lapradei
TATTATTATTATTATTATTATTATTATTATTATTATTATTATTATTAATAATAATAATAATAATAATACATGTTATTTATATAACACCTTTCCCATGCTCAAGGTACTCCTTAACATTAAAGCGTTCAGTCTGTTTGGCATAGTGCAATCCATGCAACCCCTCCTTTTTGGGGATTAGTTTTCAATAACAATTGTGCCTCCAGAACCTCCAACCTTCAAAACATTCAATTGAGGTTTGTTCATCACCTTTATCATATCCCATGCTAGTGCTTTGCTTGGCTTTGGATTCAAACTGACACTTCTGTCAGGAAAATTTCTCTGTCACATTTTTACATATGTCTTTAGATTGCCCACTGGTTTCTGCATTTTGTTCTTTTGTGACCAGTTTTTTTCTCAGTTGCCTTTTCTTACACATTTACCTTCCACACATTTACCTTCTGTTGGATCTCTTTATTTCTGTCTTCACTGCAGCAAAGGATAATCTATCTGGGCATGATTGCTGCCAAGTTGATTTCTGCTTTGAGGTAGAAATCATCTGACTCTCCTTCTTTTCCCCTCTGGAAAACATCTCTGTTCATTCGTACTCTTCTCAGACTGTCAGCAGCGCTGGTATTAATGGGTCTTCCAGAGGTAACATTGTAAATGGAGGCTTACTGTATGGTGCAGTTAGTCCAAGAACAATTGTCCTGTGATCATCACCACTCTCCTTCTTAGTCTTCTTATTCTTGGGGTGTGTTCAGGTATTATCAGCCTATGTATTTACACCTCAACCTTTCAGGGCTGGCATAAGAACAGATGATGTGTATGGGTGGATGATATTGTTGATGAGGGGTTAGGCACAGATGAGGGGAAAGGGAATCTTCTTATTTTCATTGTTTCTTTTTTACTTTCCACTTGTTTACAGTATGAGTTTTATCATTGGATAGTAATTTCTGTATATTCTGCATGTTTTCTTTCTAAACTTGATTAAAATATGATGACAAAAAAGAACACATATAAGGCAATAAGCAAAGGTTAAATTTTGGGACAAAACGTTATTAACACAATAAATTGACATTGAGAAGGAACTCAATCAATAACACCTACTTGCATGCTGTCACAAGAAGCTCAGTTAACTCAGACTTACACACAAGTCACTGACTTGGCAGGTATCCATCTTTCTTTAAGAATTAAACAGAGCCTATGAAAGAGATGTTAGCCTGTAGAGGTCAGTAACAACAAGGCAAACCCAGAATCTAATATCCAAACAGAGCCAACAGACAAAATTTGAAAAGGTAAGCAACTCCAAAAAACATTGCAATAGATGCTTCAACAGAATTTCTCAAATCAAAGGTTTATTCTTATGTATCATTTTTATCTTCAAAAAACGTGAACTATAGGAACAATTACAAGCTGTCTGAACACAAAGTACAAAACGGGAGGCTAAAGTAAAAACAAAAATTAAGAGTCAATTAAAAGGGAAAGGATTAAGTACAATACAATACAATTTATTTTTTTGTATAGCCCAAAATCACACAAGAAGTGCCTCAATGGGCTTTAATAGGCCTTGCCTCTTGACAGCCCCCAAGCCTTGACTCCCTAAGAAGACAAGAAAAAATTCCAAAAAAACCCTTGTAGGGAAAAAATGGAACAAACCTCGGGAAAGGCAGTTCAAAAAGAAATGCCTTTCCAGGTATGTTGGGCATGCAGTCTGTGTCAAAAAGAAGGGGGTCAATACAATACAATACAATACACAGAACAGAACAAATTCTCAATACAGTATAAAAATAAAAATTTTAGAAGCATGGAGCAGAATTTAACAGTAGATGATATCACATAATATGATTTATATTTGTTTAGAGTCCTGGAGACCTCATCCATCAAGCTGCCTCTCCCATTTGTCCATTCCACAGCTGAAATAGTGCTAATTCAGTGAAAAGACCCCTCTTTCCCATGATTCCTGCGATCCTCCATCAGAGATGACTTTACCTTAGGCAGGCAAAACAACTTGGCAGGTGGGCCATGGCACCAAGTGCCACATTTGAGTACCGAGAAGAGAAACAGAATAGGTGAGGGTTAGTATCCAATTACAACTATCATGTTACTTATGTTTTAGTGCTAATGACTAACAACAGAGATGCAGTATGTACAGTAAATCAGCAGCTCTAGTCAGGATATACTAAACTGAAGTAGTGAGTCTTCAGCCGGGATTTAAAAGCTGAGACCAAAGGGGCATCTCTTATTGTAGCAGGCAG
The DNA here is from genome assembly GCA_026402145.1 of Polypterus bichir lapradei. NCBI lineage: Eukaryota > Metazoa > Chordata > Cladistia > Polypteriformes > Polypteridae > Polypterus > Polypterus bichir. Next base: position 14,486,757 of record JANRMT010062836.1, read on the forward strand.
ACCATTCCACAGTTTAGGGGCCCTGTAACTAAAAGCTTGACCTCCCACTGTTATTTTATTAATCCTTGGAATCATAAGCAGACCGGCATCTTGAGATCTTAATGTGTGTCAGACAAGTAAGCCGGATCTTGGCCATTTAATGCTTTATATGTTAAAAGGAGGATTTTGAAATCTGCCCTAAACTGAAGTATAACTGATAGAAGCACAAAAATATAACAATAAACACCTAAGCCCTTTGGGCCAACCTAAACAAGTAACATTAGCTCCTGACTGGCCTATGAGGTGGCTGCTCCACTTTTCTGCCACACCTTATCATACTCACTGCTCATACTGTTTCTCTTCCTCTGACCATTACTTGCTTCAACCAGCTGAGCTATCATTTAACACTACTTCCTAACTCCAATCTAAAAGACATCAGGGTCAGAAGGAGGTTTTAAGTCACAAACCATGTGCTACTTCTGGACAGAGGTGGGTAGAGTAGCCAAAAATTTTACTCAAGTAAGAGTAGCGTTACTTCAAAATAATATTACTCAAGTAGAAGTAAAAAGTAGTCCACCAAAAACTTACTCAAGTAAGAGTAAAAAAGTACTTGGTGTAAAAACTACTCAAGTACTGAGTAACTGTTTAAACATAATAAATGATTTATTTTTTAGAAATGTTGTAATAAGACAGACAAAAATATAAAATAATGTGCAAATTCTGCTATTTCCAAATAATAAAATAAAAAAATGAGTAAAAATAAATAACATTTTACAAAATAAAGATGCACAAATAACACAAAGTTCCAAATCTCAGTTTTTCACAACAAAGCTTTTGAAGCCGATACCTACAGTAGGTAACAGTGTCTGAACAGTGCAAACTACTTACAGTGACGAGATATCCTGTACACTGACAGTATAATACTGCATATGCACTTTGTGGTGTAGCAGGTCCGCGGCTTCAAAAAAAAAAATAAAAAAGGCCAGTTTCAAATCCATAAAGTCGTGTCACTCTCCGTGGGCGCAATTGCACAACCACGGGGAGTTAATGAGGTAGTTGGTGTGAGTTGCACTTGCACGTGTGGGTCCGATCATTCTCAATTGATTCACTGGCTTCCTGCGGCATGTGATTAAGGCCTACGGAGACAGGAGTGTATTTATACGGGTCAGCACAAAAAAAGAAGGGGGAATCAAAAAAAAGGAGAAAAGACATAAGGTTAAAAGACATGAAAGGCAGGCTTAGGAACGACGATCTGGTTCTTGCAGTGAAGCTGTGACCGTTTAGCAGTGAACAGGAGCCACCCATGACTAAAAAGTCTTTCACAGGCTGCAAGATGCAGGAAGTTTGTGTGTGGTCATGTGACTGCATGGCTACATCTGATTGGTGAAACAGTCATGCAGTAGATCCACTGGCAACTTCTCTCTTGCAAAAATATAGTTTAATGTATAAATGGAAAAAAGTAACGAGTGAGTGCTGCCCAATGCAGCGGAGTAAGAGTGGCATTTCTTCTTCACAAATGTACTCAAGTAAAAGTAAAAAGTATGGTGCAGTAAAACTACTCTTACAAGTACAATTTTTTTTAAAAAGTTACTCAAGTAAATGTAGCAGAGTAAATGTAACTCGTTACTACCCACCTCTGCTTCTGGATATCCACTGGGTATTCTGTAAATCTAAGATCCTAGATAATATAAAGAAGCCCTGTGGTCACATACTCCAAGTTCCCTCTAGCACTGCCAGGTGTGCTCCTACATTTCTATAACTCCCACTATGGAGATTGGCAGATGAGTCCTAAATAGGCTAAGGTGTCCATTCATATTGTGATGAATCTCCATGTTGACCTCTAAAAAGAAGTTCTCTATTATTTGTTCATTATGATTATACTCTTGTATAGTATTGCTCCCTGCTGGTTAACAATGGAGCTGGTAATTGCACTTCTGTCACAGCAGACAAGCGACATTAGTAAAAAATTGTGTGAAGATTGATGCTATAATCAGACTAAAATCCTTAAAGGAAAAAAAAAGATTAAAGGCAACATGACAGTTAACAGGTTTAAGAACACAATACAGCATGACAAATAAACAAAGCTAAATCAGAAGTCCAAGACTTATGATAGGCATGGTGACAGAGCATGCTACATCTGTCTGTGAGGGATGGAATGATTGGTTCCTAAGTTTGAACATTACAGCTCTCTCTTTAAGTCACTTTTAACCTCTTTGAACATTTAGATCTTATGTCATTTGCACCATAATGTTGTGACTTCCTACCATTTGTCTTACTGTACGTATTATCAGGAAATACCTTTTGATTAAAGTATTGTGTTTGCTTTTCTTCCAATATGCTGTTGATTTTTTACTTACATTTTGTTATGTTTTAACATTATTGTGGTGATGCCACTGTTCGGAATGACTTAGGTCAGTCAGTCAGTCATTTTCCAACCTGCTATATCCTAACACAGGGTCACGGGGGTCTGCTGGAGCCAATCCCAGCCAGAACAGGGCGCAAGGCAGGAACAAATCCCTAGCAGGGCGCCAGCCCACCGCAGTGACTTAGGTTTTGATTTTTTTTCAAATTTCTGCTTTGTTTGGATATATTAATAGTATGTTTTATTGTTTTGATTTTCATCATTTTCAGTGGTTGCTCCCATATGTGCATGGCTCATGATGTTAGCATGATTACACTATAAGAGAATGTGGCACACTCAGCAAAGTATGCATACTTTTCCTAATTATAAGAAAGATTTCTAAGAGTCTAATGGTTAAACACCAAAGACAAACAGACAGTAACAATCAAACTGGATAGGATTTTTGTTTTGTTTCATAGATTAGAAATTGATCAATTCTATCATTGTGAGGAAAGGTTAATAATGAATCTCATGTACCTACTCTGCTAAAAATGCCAGAGTAAAATTTTGCTGACTCCCAAATGAAAGGCCTTTGAAATCTGTGTTGCAGTCCATAGGACGTCCATCTTATCCTGCTGAACAAATTTCAAATTTAAAATAGACATTAAATAAAAACACTAGTGACTCTTGTGTTCACAGAGGCAATAGCACTTTGTGCAAGTTTTAAATGGGAATGCACAACTGTACATCAAAATAAGTTTTGATAATGTGTGCTTGTGGTGGCTTGACATTGGCTCCCATTGTGGCTCTTATTGCTCTTTAACACATCTTGGACTTAATCCCTTAAAATCAACATTTCAAACGTCTCATGAGTTGCTTTTGTATGTATCCTATTTAAGGTCAAGTAAGCAAAATGTTCTAAATTCAATTTCTTCCCTGGATTTTATCTAAGAAATGGTGTTTAAGATTTCTTCAACCAATGCATGTTTCTGCGCATTGTCAAACATGCAAGCTTGGTGAATCTCTTATAGGGACTAATTTAATGGTGCACAGGCGGGGGGAGGGCTGATGTATGTTTTCCGCTTTTACCCTTACAGTTGAACAGAAGACCACTAAAGGTGATAAATGACATCACTTCTGCCCCACCTCCAATTCTATCTCTTCCAGTGGTTTAGGAAACATTCACTGATACAGCTTGTTGCCGCACCCACCACACAAGTACCCCAGGATCCCAAATTAGGACTAAGTGCAGGCATGCAAGGGGTGACACCTCAGCGCCACACTAGTTTGAATGGATTGGTACAGTGTGAAGTTTTTTACAGAACCTAGCTATAAAAGCTCATAGAGACAGGAAGTTTATTAGTAAGTGTGTGTTCTTTAAATTCTGAGAAAAGCCAAGCAAAATGACACCTTTTATTGGCTAACTAAAAGGATTACAATATGCAATTATTTTGCCTGAAGAAGGGGCCTGAGCTGCCTCTAAAGCTTGCATATTGTAATCCTTTTAGTTAGCCAATAAAAGGTGTCATTTTGCTTGGCTTTTCTCTACATTCATAATGGCTAACACGGTACAACACCCTAGTACTTTAAATTCTGTCAATTTCTCTCATACTGTATATCTCTTCGCCTGACAACAATTAAACAGGGTTCTTCCTCGACTAGGACACCAGAACTTTGGCTGTTGTTGTTTTCTTACAGTGTAATTTTCAGTCTTAAGTGACCTGATCTTTTGAGAGGGTCCTTTATAAGCATTTAATAATCCCATCCATGGCAAAACCTGTTTCATGTATGAAACATCACTCATAACATTTTGCAACTACAATCAGACAGTAGTTACCAAGAGTATAGTTGTGTTAATAGCTGGTCAACTGTTTTATGTACATTATAGGAATATAATGTACACATAAAAATTTTGTAAGAAATATTTGTTATAATGTTTGTCTTTTGACTCTCCGATAGAAACTCCTTATTCAGCCTCCCCACCTAGGAGCTGTTTTTTTTGTATGATACTTTCTGAATTCTATAAAAGTATATGCTCATTATTTCATTGATGTTCCTGTGAGAGAATTTTGTTAAGAAGTTGAAAACAATCTTGTTTATTTTAGAGGTTTATAAATTTATAGGGTTATTATTGTCACGCTGCGGTGTGCTGGCTCCCTGCCCGGGGTTTGTTTCCTGCCTTGCGCCCTGTGTTGGCTGGGATTGGCTCCAGCAGACCCCCATGACCCTGTAGTTAGGATATAGCGGGTTGAATAATGGATGGGTGGATTATTGTCATGTATATGGAGAACAGTGATACAGTGGTGTGAAAAACTATTTGCCCCCTTCCTGATTTCTTATTCTTTTGCATGTTTGTCACACAAAATGTTTCTGATCATCAAACACATTTAAACATTAGTCAAATATAACACAAGTAAACACAAAATGCAGTTTTTAAATGATGGTTTTTATTATTTAGGGAGAAAAAAAAAACAAACATACATGGCCCTGTGTGAAAAAGTAATTGCCCCCTGAACCTAATAACTGGTTGGGCCACCCTTAGCAGCAATAACTGCAATCAAGCATTTGCGATAACTTGCAATGAGTCTTTTACAGCGCTCTGGAGGAATTTTGGCCCACTCATCTTTGCAGAATTGTTGTAATTCAGCTTTATTTGAGGGTTTTCTAGCATGAACCGCCTTTTTAAGGTCATGCCATAGCATCTCAATTGGATTCAGGTCAGGACTTTGACTAGGCCACTCCAAAGTCTTCATTTTGTTTTTCTTCAGCCATTCAGAGGTGGATTTGCCGGTGTGTTTTGGGTCATTGTCCTGTTGCAGCACCCAAGATCGCTTCAGCTTGAGTTGACGAACAGATGGCCGGACATTCTCCTTCAGGATTTTTTGGTAGACAGTAGAATTCATGGTTCCATCTATCACAGCAAGCCTTCCAGGTCCTGAAGCAGCAAAACAACCCCAGACCATCACACTACCACCACCATATTTTACTGTTGGTATGATGTTCTTTTTCTGAAATGCCGTGTTCCTTTTACGCCAGATGTAACGGGACATTTGCCTTCCAAAAAGTTCAACTTTTGTCTCATCAGTCCACAAGCTATTTTCCCAAAAGTCTTGGCAATCATTGAGATGTTTCTTAGCAAAATTGAGACGAGCCCTAATGTTCTTTTTGCTTAACAGTGGTTTGCGTCTTGGAAATCTGCCATGTAGGCCGTTTTTGCCCAGTCTCTTTCTTATGGTGGAGTCGTGAACACTGACCTTAATTGAGGCAAGTGAGGCCTGCAGTTCTTTAGATGTTGTCCTGGGGTCTTTTGGGACCTCTCAGATGAGTCGTCTCTGCGCTCTTGGGGTAATTTTGGTCGGCCGGCCACTCCTGGGAAGGTTCACCACTGTTCCATGTTTTTGCCATTTGTGGATAATGGCTCTCACTGTGGTTCGCTGGAGTCCCAAAGCTTTAGAAATGGCTTTATAACCTTTACCAGACTGATAGATCTCAATTACTTCTGTTCTCATTTGTTCCTGAATTTCTTTGGATCTTGGCATGATGTCTAGCTTTTGAGGTGCTTTTGGTCTACTTCTCTGTGTCAGGCAGCTCCTAATTAAGTGATTTCTTGATTGAAACAGGTGTGGCAGTAATCAGGCCTGGGAGTGGCTACGGAAATTGAACTCAGGTGTGATACACCACAGTTTGGTTATTTTTTAACAAGGGGGCAATTACTTTTTCACACAGTGTAGGTTTGGATTTTTTTTCTCCCTAAATAATAAAAACCATCATTTAAAAACTGCATTTTGTGTTTACTTGTGTTATATTTGACTAATGGTTACATGTGTTTGATGATCAGAAACATTTTGTGTGACAAACATGCAAAAGAATAAGAAATCAGGAAGGGGGCAAATAGTTTTTCACACCACTGTATTCTTGCTTACATTTTTTTACACACATGTCACTACTCTCCTATGCAATGATAAGTGAGTACAATTACCCTACCCTGACAACTCAGTCTTCCTTACCTGATATGTCTGCAGTGGAAATCTTCATTTGTACACAATACTGTACTTTATTAGACATTACCATAGCCAGATACATATTTTGTAACTACCAAGCAGCACAAAGAGACTTACATAGCTCTTATCCATACCAACAGGGGAAGAACATGCAAATTCCAGAAAAACTGTAGCCAGGACTGAAAATGGATCTCTGTAGATAGATAGATAGATAGATAGATAGATAGATAGATAGATAGATAGATAGATAGATAGATAGATACTTTATTAATCCCAAGGGGAAATTCACATAATCCAGCAGCAGTATACTGATACAAAGAAACAATATTAAATTAAATAGTAATAAAAATGAAAAAAGTTAGCATTTACTCCCCCGGGTGGAATTGAAGAGTCGCATAGTGTGGGGGAGGAACGATCTCCTCAGTCTGTCAGTGGAGCAGGATAGTGACAAAAGTCTGTCACTGAAGCTACTCCTCTGCCTGGAGATGACACTGTTCAGTGGATGCAGTGGATTATTCATGATTGACAGGAGTTTGCTTAGTGCCCGTTGCTCTGCCACAGATGTTAAACTGTCCAACTTTACTCCTACAATAGAGCCTGCCTTCCTCACCAGTTTGTCCAGGCGTGAGGCGTCTTTCATCTTTATGCTGCCACCCCAGCACACCACCGCGTAGAAGAGGGCACTCGCCACAACCGTCTGGTAGAACATCTGCAGCATCTTACTGCAGATGTTGAACGATGCCAACCTTCTCAGAAAGTATAGTCTGCTCTGACCTTTCTTACATAGAGCATCAGTATTGGCAGTCCAGTCCAATTTGTCATCCAGCTGCACTCCCAGGTATTTATAGGTCTGCACCCTCTGCACACAGTCACCTCTGATGATCACAGGGTCCATGAGGGGCCTGGGCCTCCTAAAATCCACTACCAGTTCCATGGTTTTGCTGGTGTTAAGATGTAAGTGGTTTGAGTCGCACCATTTAACAAAGTCTTTGATTAGCTTCCTGTACTCCTCCTCCTGCCCACTCCTGATGCAGCCCACAATAGCAGTGTCATCAGCGAACTTTTGCACGTGACAGGACTCTGAGTCATATTGGAAGTCTGATGTATATAGATTGAACAGGACCGGAGAAAGTACAGTCCCCTGCGGTGCCCCTGTATTGCTGAACACAATGTCAGACCTGCAGTTCCCAAGACGCACATATTGAGGTCTGTCTGTAAGATAGTCCACAATCCATGCCACCAGGTGTGAGTCTACTCCCATCTCAGTCAGCTTGTCTCTAAGGAGCAGAGGTTGGATGGTGTTGAAGGCGCTAGAGAAGTCCAAAAACATAATTCTTACAGCACCACTGCCTCTGTCCAGGTGGGAGAGGGATCGGTGTAGCATATAGATGATGGCATCCTCCGCTCCCACCTTCTCCTGGTATGCGAACTGCAGAGGGTCGAGGGCGTGGCGGACCTGTGGCCTCAGGTGGTGAAGCAGCAGCCGCTCCATGGTCTTCATCAGATGTGACGTCAGAGCAACAGGCCGGAAGTCATTCAGCTCACTAGGTCGTGATACCTTTGGGACAGGGGTGATACAAGATGTTTTCCAAAGCCTTGGGACTCTCCCCTGTTCCAGGCTCAGGTTGAAGATGCGCTGTAGAGGACTCCCCAGTTCCAACGCACAGGCCTTCAGCAGTCGTGGCGATACACCATCTGGACCCGCTGCTTTGCTGGCTTTGCTTTTTTAGTGGTGACGTAGACACACTGCACCTCTGGGCTGCCTCTTAGCTTCAGTTAGATTTAGAAACTGATATAAGGTCAGGCTAATTGCAATCTCTAAATTGGTTCCATAATAGTGAGTGTTGTTTGTTGAGTAAAGACAGGCTCAGGCCCTTGGTATTTAGTATGGTGCAGGTGAACTTCTTGAGTAAGAAGGGGAGTCAAGAAATGAGAAATATAAATATAATTAACTAGGAGAAGTACCCAGCATTGCCCAGGTATATTTGTATAATGGCTCAAGGTAAGAAAGCAAATATTTACATGCTTTTTATGTTGTGCATTTTGTCAGTGCTGGCAGAAATGCAAGTGTCCCATCCAAGTACACTACCTCTCAAATTCTCTCTCAATAACTTCTTTCTGATTTGGAACCATAAACAGTATTTCTTTGTGTTTCCTAGTTTACTGTGGTTTCACAAATAGATGTTTAATCACAAGTTAATAAAATGGATGGCTTGCTGAAAAATTACATCATTGATATGGCAGGTAAACTGCGCCAGCCTTCCAGTGTTTGTGTTGTTCCCTCTACTGAATCCCTTTTCATAATGAAATTTATGGGTTAAATGTAATATAAATTCTAAATTTCTTGTACATCCATGCATCTGTTTTTGAGTAATGTGTGGTTTTCTGGTGTTGGACCTCACATTATGACTAATCAGGGAAACTCTTGAAATTGAATAAAGCCCATATTTTAAACTACATGAACAATATCATAAATACAATATTTTGTTAGGGTAGACACCTGTTTTTAAGTGAAGCACAATTTTTGTGTCGGCCCCCGTCACATCATACCAAAGGTTCCTCTCAGCCCACCATCATTTGCATTGAATCAGTGATGTGGAATGGTAAACATTGCTGTAAGTAGGACCAAAACTAAACAACATGCCACATTCATTACCACTGGCTGAACTGCTTTGGCATGATAATGCAGTTTTTGAACTTTTGAAAGGCCTAAAAGTGTAGAGTTTTTAAGTTGCATCAACAGTAAAATGCATGCAATATTTCAACTCATTTTAGTGATGCAGTTCTTTGTAGTTTCCCATTACAAACCATTCCCTGAAGAAATTTTGGAAACACTATGTAACCTGTATTTTGAGTTGAACTAAGAGTAAAAATTGGTTTAGCCATTTTTGTGTGATTGACAAAAAACATACATGCAAACAAAAAAACACACACAAGATGTGATTTGAGGGCACAGATGAGGCTCCTAAAACACAAAAACAGATAAATAAAATTAAAACCAAGACAAACATTCTAAGGACTGACAGATGGTATTACATTTTTATTTATATAGATAATACAAAGTTTAAACAATCAGTTTGGCTTTTCACTTTTAAAAGTGCTTTTCTTTATAAAAATTTGGATTTTCTCAGATACCTTTGCTTAAGACAATTTTCCAAAATTTTCACTAAAATATACTGTATATACTTTATGTACTTTTTAAATTCTGCCACCAAATACATAATTCAAATTTAACTTTCCTATGTTCTGTTTTAGTGATTAAAGCAGGAAAGACATTAGGTTAGGAATATCATTATATTTTGTTTAGAATTAAACAAACAAACTAGCTAGAAAAAAAATTCCAGCCTTATTTTGTATCTTTGCCACATAAAAGAGAAGGCAAATGTCATGAATGTGCTTTCTTTTTGAAGAGGTGTGCCTTTCCTGCCTTATATAAGAAGTTTTACTAAAGACCGACTGACTGATTGTCTACATTTCTATCGATTGTCCAATCATATTGTCTATGTTTCCATTGATTTTTAAACTGTATTGTCTGCTTTTCCATTCACCACATTTCCTAGAATGATTCCTTTGATCTGACTTAACATGAATCTTTTTTTAGCTTAAAAAATAATTCTTTTAGTGTTTAAAAATAAAACCTATTGTTACAAACATTCCAGTCCTTCTTCCATGAGCATTTAGTAAACTGTACTGTAACGGATTGAGTCAGCCTTAGTGATTCCCTAAGGAGGTTTGAAGGATATCATCTCTCGTCTTAGTTTTTGTTTACTCAGAATGAAGCATTTAAGCTTCTTTAGTGGCTGCTGATAGCCCAGGAGGCCTTGATGTGCTGCATTGAGCAGTGCCAACTAAATTCTTCATTATGACTTTATCAGTGTTCGTTCTACATTTTAAGCAGAGCAGCAGAGTCTAAACACTAATGATATTTTTCTCTAGCCTAATGACATCATACTCATATTTTACTAATGCAGATTTCACTGTAAGCTGCAAATAACCTCCTGTTTCCAATAAAATCCCCTAAAGTAGACCATGTTAACATATTTGTGATAATGCATACTGCCTTTTAATGTTTCCATTTTATATTAAAACCTTTATGTCTAAAGAAATCCCAAAGCACTTTACAGACACTAGGATGAGAATGATGCATAAATTACTTCTCCAGAGGCACTTACTGAGCTAAAAGACCTTGTTTTTTTAATATTTTACCCAAAGAAAAGCAGATATATGACTTGTTCAAGGTTGACGTGTTTACGTTGAAAGCCATCCAGAAATTTCACCCAGTGTTTGTAGGGCACAGTACTTATCCAATTGGAGAGTATACAGCACAGTGAGCATTTTTCCTGAATGTTCCTGCTTTTCCAAATAAATGCAGCAAAGGAACTTTTTAAGGATAGGGCATGACAGTATAAAGCAGTTTATTATGAAAGGTGCTATATTGAACTTAACTAAACTGGACTGACTGTAAAAGCCTTTGGCCTTAGTGCTTCTTCAGAATGGAGCATGAATAAACCAAACCTGTTAATTAATAAAAGCATACGCTTACTTCTCCTTAAGTACACTGCAGATGGTAACATCTGAGTCATAAACATTAAAATTTATATAGAAAAAAAGTTAAAGGTTATTTCTAAGCTAAAAAGAAAAGAAGAGAAACAACATTTGGTTGTACTATATAGACTTCATCAAGTTTGCAGCTGAAAAGAAAAAAAGCAGGTAACATGTATAGGAGAGGAAGGAGGGAACAAAGCCAGGGCAGATGAAGGAAAAAAGGTAAGAGTACATAAGAAAAAGCTGTCAATAAAGAAGATTAAGAAACAGATAAAAAAGTCAGTTGGTCATTAAGACAAAAACAACAACATTTATTTATATAGCACATTTTCATACAAATGGTGTACCTCAAAGTGCTTTACAAAATAAAGAAAGAAAAGTGCATAAAAAGATTAGGCAATACTAACTAACAAAGAATAAAGTAGGGTCCGATAGCCAGGAATACAAAAAAAAAAAAAACTCCAGATGGACTGGAGAAAAAAAAAAATCTGCAGGGGTTCCAAGGCCCTCTGGGCATTCTATCCATCCACCCATCTTTCAACCCACACACAGGGGTCTGCTGGAGCCAATCCCAGCCAACACAGGGCAGAAACCAATCCCAGGCAGGGTGCCAACCCACCACAGGACACACACCAAGCCCAATTTAGAATCGGCAATCCACCTAACCTGCATGTCTTTGGGAGGAAACCAGAGCACCCAGAGGAAACCCACACAGGGGACACGGGGAGAACATGCAAACTCCACACAGGGAGGACCCGGGAAGTGAACCCGGGTCTTCTACCTGCAAGGCAGCAGCACTACCACTGCACCACCACTGGGCAGTCTACCTAACATAAATTATCTAAGTGGTTTTCAGGCTTTACGTGGAAGAATTAGATGGTAATGGTCATGTGGACCTCTGGCCTTCAATCCATCAATATAGGGACTGTATAGTGTTTTCATCAGTTGGTGGTGGCGCAGATCACCACCCCAGAAAACCAGAAAAAGAACAGCAGAGAAAGTAGGGATTAGTATGGATTGTGGAGCCATGAAGAAAATGGTAATTCAATGCATATACAGGTAGTCCCCAGGTTACGGACATCTGACCTACGACCTACGATTGGGGCCACAGCTGCAGCACATGCGCCTCAGTAACTGCCGCTCCGTCATCTTCGGCCTGGGGACGCTGCAAGCAGTGGATGGATGGAGGCTGGAGGGGGGCAATTTCGCTGCTTGCGCAGTGTAGTGTCCCTCGGGCAGCTCCCGGTGGCAAGCGGTTTCACTGCCCGCCCACCACACACGGCTGCCCCATTTGTTCTCGGTGGGTGGACACTGCAGGCAGCATATTATAGTGGAGGTGACTGTGAGGTGGGCTGGTGATGAACTGCCCCTCGATGCCCCCATTCATTCTCAATAGCAAGCCTCCTTGTACTGTTACGTACATAGCAGGAAGTTGGCTCTCGTTCAGTACATCAGACGTGCTGACGAGGGGTGCCTTCCTGCTGTGATAGTGTGTACAGTGCTGTGCAGAAGAGCTCATCTTAACCTTTTGTCCTCACCCTTCAAGAATGTCTCTGAAGCACAACTCTGATGCAAGTGCTGGTGATACAGTAAAGAAGAGAAAAACCATCACCATTGAAAATAAAGTAGAAATAAAAAGGTCAGAGAGAGGTGAAACTCCATCATTCATTGGCACAGCACTTGGTTACAGTTGGTCAACAATAGCATTTATTAAATTTATGTACCTGTTCTGACTTACATACAAATTCAACTTAAGTACAAACCTACAGTCCCTATCTCGTACGTTACCCGGGGATTGCCTGTATAGTTTATCAGGTGTACACAAAATTTAGCTATGAGAAAGCCATGTTAAAATAATGGGTTTTTAGCAGTTTTTTAAAGTGCCTCACCGTATTAGCCTGGCGAATTTCTATCGGTAAGATATTCCAGATTTTATGTGCATAACAGCAGAAGGCTGCCTCACCATTTCTTTTAAGTTTAGCTCACGGAATTATAAGCAGACCCTCATTTGAAGAACTAAGGTTAAGATTTGGAGTGTAATGTGACGGGCATTCCGAAATAGAGGATGGAGCGAAATTATTTGAGGCTTTGTAAACCACAAGCAATATTTTAAAAGAAATTCTGAACAGCACAAAAAGCACTGGTAACCAATGTAATGACATCCAAGCTGGACAGATGTGCTCTGATTTTCTTTTCCTAGTTAAGATTCTGGAAACTGCATTCTGCACTAGTTGGGTAGTCCTAAAAGAAGTGCATTACAGTAATCTAGTCGACTAAAAACAAAAGCGTGAACTAATTTTTCAGCATCTTGCAAAGTTATAAGGGATCTAACATTTTCTATATTCCTTAAGTGAAATAATTCTGTCCTGGTAAGCTGATTAATATGCAATTTAAAATTTAGGTCACAGTCAATAATTACCCCAAAATTCTTTACCTCCATCTTGACTTTTAAGCCTAATGGATCAAGTTTATTTCTAATGCCAACAACTAAGATTTCTGTTTTCTCCTTATTTAGTTTGAGAAAATTACTACTCAACCATTCAGAAAGACAAGTAAGACCTGGAGAAAATGTGATCCCAGGGTGAGAATTAGCTTCTTGTATTTCTCTTTGAAAAGGGTCATTGAAGCCCTATGAATGAACACAAACAGAAATATCAGTGTGGCAATGATCAAGGGATATGAAGTGCTCATATCTGTATGGCAATAATGAGACTTGCTCTTGATGCTTTCTTAAGTATGAGATGGACCTCAAAATTTGCCTTTGTTGGAAGACACCAACACAGCAAAAAAATGCTTATTTTCATTTAGTAATCTATCAAATTTAAAGGCAAATGTAAGTAGAAAGAGATAGGGTTTGATAGGGCTCTACAAGGTCTTGGCAAGTTGTTAGTAATGGGGAAACAACATAGCATTCCAGTCTAAAAATTGGCATACCAACAAAGTGATCTGGAAAGGCTTAATGCAGTGTTCAACACCGATAAAGGAGAGAAGTCATGTCCATGTCCAAAACAACAAGGGCCCAGATGACCTAGTCATGATATGGTCTGCCTGAACTTCTGTTACTGGAACTACAAAGTCCTGGGAAAGTTTTGCTGCATAGGCAATGAAGAGGATTGCATGAATGGAATTCTGCTTTGTTTTAATTGCTTTGAATAAGTTGGAATTAATGAATGACTGTCACAGTCCAGTTCAGCTCTACACTCCCTAGTTGCTTCTGGGAGCCTCTTGAACCTAGAACTGCCGACAATGAACCCGAGGATGAGCCGGGCAAATGAGGACATACACAGTTAACTAAAGGTTGTGAAGTGGATAAGTGTTTTTATTTAAAATAAAACAAAGTGTCCAAAAATGCAGTGCATTGCTTTCAATAAATAAATAATCCATAAAACATTCTTTATTCATTTGCCAAATGTAAAACTTGTGCCTAGACAAAGTAAATGTCATGTTTTAGCCCAGGCTTTGCCTTGATGTTGATTTATTCTTTTGCTTTTCTTTATTATTTTTGTATACATCTTTAAGGCTGAAGCTGAAATCGGCATGGCTTCCAGTTAATAATTGCCTTACAGATGCAATCACTTATTTTGCTGTATTAATGAGCGGTGGGAAATTTCACAGTTACCACTTGAAATGTCTTACCTTCCTATTTTATTGCATTCATGTGAATTCCAGGTCTGCATTTTGGAAGAAACATGGGTCTACAAATCAATATTGATTTGCTACTTGGTCTGCACTAGAAAGTAATTAAAGAAAAGCTCTAATTTTTTTTATGAAAATAGAAAACAGACTAAACATATCGTATGTATGTCACATCACTAAAAATACAAAATGAACACAAGAATGCTATTTTGGCTAACCTTTTTATTTAATAGTAGCTCTGTAAGCCCGTACTGTTAAAAAGCACAGGCTCTTACAAACCATGAATTCTGGCACTAAATCAATCAATCACATCGTTTGTGTATTAGCAGCTCCTCGTCGGTTTCATTTTGCCGACCTGCTCGCCTCCATTGTCTATCAGTTCCCAAGCAAGTTTTTCTCTCCTCGGAGGTTTCGTTTTGCCGATGTGCTTGCCTCACTTGTGTATTAGTGGTGGCGGTCTCACTTTGGCGACAGAGTCGTTTTCTTTGCACTTCACACTGTAGCCTCATACTTCCGGATTACCCCACACTTCCGGGCTGGACAGAAAGATACACACACTTCCACACATAGACATTTATATATAAGACTAGCTGATTACCCAGTTGCTTTGCTCACTGAGTGCAAGGGAAAAAAATAAAATGTAGTATTTATAAAATAAGATATTAAGTAGTAAAACATTTTGATAAAAGAGTTTGAAGAACATATAAGAAGCGTAAATTATTAAACAGTAAAACATTTCCATAAGAGAATTTGAATGATATATAAGAAGTGTATAAATTATTAAACAATAAAACATTAACATTTAAGAAGTAAAGATGCATTGAGTTCTACTGCAGTGGTTTCGGGTAAACTTCCTGCTTGACAACCTTGCACTACGTGCCAGTGATTTAAGAGAAAAATTATTCTGAGAAATGTGGATGCTGCCCTTCCGTGTTTAACGGGCAGAAGGTCCAAACAATTCCCAAGTCCAATACTTCACATGAAGAGGTCAGTACATCTTCTTAGATGTAAACCCTCCATCTTCTTAAAAGAATTCATCACAAAAGCAACCTTGAATGTTGCGGGGTTTCAGTGACCTGAACTCACCTTAAGGGAGAGTAAGTAGCCGTGCACTGCAATTTACCAAGAGAGTCATGCTTTGATGGCGCCAATTACACTCATTCACAAAGATTTCCACTGTCCAAGGACCCAACGGGGCACTTGAAGTGTCACAAACAATGCGAGAAGAGAGGACGCTGCCCGAAACTGCGAAGCTGTCGACCCGGCAGAGCAGCCCGACATTCCGCACCTCCCTGCGTCCACTTTGTTCTCACGACCCCTCGCCGCTGAAGGGGGTCTCGTCTTCACATTGTTTACAGCTCGGCGCAGTTAAAAAGTAGAAAGACGCAAAGCTGTTTTCTTCATCTCTTCTACTATCAAGTACTGCCAATTAAAAAAAAGTTACAATGTGGCAGTTTCCGCGACAGTCGCATGAACGAATAAATAAAACTTCTCTGTCAGAACGCGCCTGGCAGTGCACGGCTCAGCGCTGGAGTCCAAAGAGGAGGGCTGGGAGAGGACAACACAGGGTGCACTTCTATGGGATAGATCGGCGTGTTTGTGTTTACTTCTTTTCAATATCAGTAAAATAACTCTCACACAAATAATAACAATTCATAAAGACGATATAAAAATGGCATCCACGAATGAAGTGATAAGTTCCTGTATTATAATATGTTCTGTGGTCATATGTAATTTCCGTTTCGCGTGGTCATACGCAATTTCTGTTTCAAACTTGAAAAGAATTTTATATATATAGAATATTGAATGAAGTGAAAGATCAATACTAAACCATAGCTCTGCTAATTCAGGCAATATCATTTTCTGAGAATTGTCTCACTAAGAGTCAGGACTTTGAAGAACATTCAAATAAAAATCTCTACTCATAAACTTGTATTTTCAGGCTGTCCCAGAACACAGCATTACTCTGCCTTCACCTGAAGTGTGCTGGTACTGAGTTTCCTCTCGACAAGGCTCCTGTCCCTTCAAGAGTTCATCTTATTCTTCTCGTTCTTACTTCATGATTTAAGAGATTTAGCTCCACATATTTAGGATTCTGCAACTTGTAAACTTACTTCATAATTTGTATCTTATTATTTTTTAAGTGCTTTGGATTTATGGTTTATTATATTTAGTTTGTTAATCTGGTTTTGCTTTATTGATTTATATTAAGAATAGATATTTGTTTTTGATTGTTCACTCCCTATTTTGTGTTTACCCTTTCTTTTCCACTTTTTGTCTTCAAATTTTAATTTTTCAATAAATTCTTTTCTAAGGCTGGGATTAGAATATTTCTTCAGATTTTGCATGTTTCCCTTAAGCTGATCCTGGCAGTAAACAAAGACAAGTGCACATTAATTCTTACTGTAAGGCCAGTAGCAGCCACACCTTATTCACCCACATAAAAAACTTACAATACCTACAACCAATATCACCGTTCTAACTAGAAAAACAGGTTTAATAAAAAAGTGATGCTTGTAACTGAAATATACAGTGTGAATTCACACAAGTTGTGAACTTCATTATTTAAAAATAGTCAATGCTGAATGTAACAACTTACAAGAAAAATAGAGATGTTTTAAACATTGTTGTTCCTTGACTACCTATTATATGTACTGTACATATATTGTTTTAATCTGTATATTACTGCTTTTGACTTATCTTCTTATGATCAACATGGGGGGGGGGGGGGGCAACCGATCCCCAACCCCCCAATATGAATGCACCAACACAGTTCCTGGTTAAAAGTTCAAACATTTTATCAGACAGCATACCTTCGTGCAGCAAAGAAAATTCTCTTCTTCTCTTTTCTCTCTGATACTCCTCCCAGGTGAATGTTGCCTGCCTCCTCACCTGGCTCTGACTCGCATTGATAAACATATGGAGACAAATTGTTCGTCATCCTTAAACTTATTTTGCAAGAAAAAACACATTGTATTATTGAAAAGCCAATTTATTTTGAAAAATAAATAAATAAAATAGATAGATAGATAGATAGATAGATAGATAGATAGATAGATAGATAGATAGATAGATAGATAGATAGATAGATAGATAGATAGATACTTTATTAATCCCAAGGGGAAATTCACATAATCCAGCAGCAGTATACTGATACAAAGAAACAATATTAAATTAAATAGTAATAAAAATGAAAAAAAATAAATAAATAAAAATAAAAAAAAATAAAATGTTAGCATTTACTCCCCCGGGTGGAATTGAAGAGTCGCATAGTGTGGGGGAGGAACGATCTCCTCAGTCTGTCAGTGGAGCAGAAAGAAATGAAATGGCCCTTTCCCAAAAAAAAAACAAATCTGTGTTATATCAAACCACCCCATACCATCATTCTGCCAATAAGGGGTGCAGCATTCGCAGAACCTTCCCATTCAAAATGTATCAGAGTCATGCAGCCTCTACAGCACACTCTTTCACATGATTTTAGCAATTCAAAACAAAGACATTGAAGTGGCACCAGTATTCGAAATGGAAGAAGGTGTTGAAAACCAGTGATGGAATTGCAAGAAGTGTTATCAGTTATACTCCACTAAGACCTCCTTCACTTCAGGAAAAATGGAAATTGCATTATCTGGTGTGTCACATCAAATGCCATCCCAGTAGATGCAAGAAAAAGCTCAATATCAGCATATTTGCATTTGCAAGGAAACAGAAGACAAAAAAGTGAAGGACTGGAAATTATTAATCACTTTGAAGATGATATGGCAAAATCATAAGCCATAAAATTAAATAACAGGTTCTGTTTCTAATTAGGCAATTGGGTTGGAATAAAGACCTGCAGTCACTGTGCCACTTCAGGAACGAACATCTTCTTTATTAAACTTTTATTAATCTTTGTTTTGCAATACAAAAACACAGTAAAAGGAAAGGACGTCAATGTTTAGATATTTTTTTTAATACTAGGGGGCTCCACCAAGACCAAGAAGCAGCTTCAAGTACCTGAGGGTGTACATCACTGAGGACTTCACATGGATCCAGCACGCACAAACTTGGGTCAGGAAGAGTTACCACAGATATGAATGTCACTAGCAAGGTAAGTATACCTCTCGACTCTGTCAATACTCTCTCTGCCACCAGAGAATGCTGATGGCTGTGCCCAAGATGTCATTAAAAGCCTGGATCTGGGGTTTTATCCAGGACACTCGCAAGCCCAGACACTCAGACTGCTGACTCAGTCTCTCAAGAGCCCCAGTCTGAGCCTTTATTGACTCTGCAAAGATCACAGAATCATTGGCAAAGTCAAGATCAGTGAAAGTTTTCCACCAATAGATGTCCCACAGCTACTGGACCCCATGAACCTGCCCAACAACCAATCCATGCAAGCATTGAACAGAATAGGAGGAAAAACACACCCTGGACAAACCCCAGAATCAACTGGGCAAAATGCAGTAACTCACAGTACCAGTGTACAGGCCAGCCATGACATCCAGCAACATTGATGGGATCCCACAAAGTCTCAGGATGTACCATAGGGCAGCTTGATCAACTGAGTTGAATGCTTTACAAAAATCTACAAATGCTACAAAGAAACTCTACCGATATTCACATTTGCGCTAAATGAGAACCCTCAGTGCCAGGATACGGTTAATGATAGACTTCCTAGATGTAAATCCAGAATGCTCCAGTCGCTGGTAGGTGAGCAAGTGATCACGGATCCAATTGAGGAGGACCCTAGCAAGGACCTTACTTGGCACTGACAGTAGTGTTATACCCCTGTAGTTGCCGCAATCCAGGCAATCACCCTTCCCTTTCTAGATAGAGACAAGTCCCATTTTCCTGTCAGTTGGGATGACACCTATCTCCCAAATGGAACCAAAGATTGCTTGCAAAGCCACGAGGACAGCCTCACTACCAGCCTGGAGATGTTCACCCCGGATACCACAGATCCCTGCAGTTTTCCCCACCCTCAGCTGGTTCACCACCTGTGCAATGTCAGTGAGATTGGGTGGTTCACAGCTAATTGGAGGATCAGCCTCAAGAAATGTAGACCAGAGATGTCCAACGTCTTAGCCAGAGGATCAGTTTTAAGCAGCTGCTCAAAGTAGCCAACCCAGTGGGTCACAATTTCAGCGTCATCTGTAAGGACCGTTCTATCACCCATCCTGACTGCAACTCTCTGAGGAACAGATTTGGATGTGCATAATGCTTTGAGGGAACTGGGCAGTCTCTTGGTCTGGAATCCCTACAGATTTTATTTTTTTTTCTCCAGCCTCTGGAGTTTTTTTTTTTGTTTTTTCTGTCCACCCTGGCCATCGGACCTTACTTATTCTATGTTAATTAATGTTGACTTATGTTTATTTTTTATTGTGTCTTCTATTTTTCTATTCTTCATTTTGTAAAGCATTTTGAGCTACATTTTTTTTGTATGAAAATGTGCTATATAAATAAATGTTGTTGTTGTTGTTGATTCCTCTGTAAGCAGGATTTGGGTCACCAGACCATAGATGGTGTTTTACTTGCTGACAGATTCTTCTAACAAATGCCTCCTTATCTGCCCTCAGAGCCCTCGCAGCCGTCCTTCTCAGTTCCCAGTACAGACTGGAGTTGCCATCAAGCCATGTGCTGTGACTCCTCTTGTAAATATCCAGGGTACCCTGTAAGATAGAATACATCATTCTGGGAACACTGACCACACAAACAGAACCCTCAGCAACCTTCAGAATCTTTTTACAGAAGGTCTCCCACATCACATTAGGATCAGCAGTCGCACCCAAGTCTGCAAGCTCCTCACACAAACTGCATGCAAACTCATTAGAAACAGCCTGATCTTGGAGTCTGGCCAAGTCCAGCCTCATTCTCCTAGACACGCCTTTATCATGGCATCGGAAATTCAGGTTCTCACCAATCGTCTTAAAAATACACAGGTGGCTAAGAAAGCATCCTAACACAGAGCTGCACATTATGGTTTGGGAATTGCTCAGTCCAAGAATACAAAGCCCTGCAGAGAGTGGTGCATTCAGCAGAGGGCATCTTAAGGTCAGCACTGCCCTCTCTGCAGGACATCTACACCAAGTGCTGCAAAACCAGGGCAATTAAAATAATTATGGACTCTACTCTCCGAGAAACAGACTGGTCCGCCTGCTTAACTCATGCAAATGGTTATGCAGTCTAATGGCAAAGACCAAGAGACTCAAAAGGAGCATTTTACTTTCAGGCCATCAGAATCCTGAACTCTGACATGCCAACGAACGTTTAAACCAAAAACTTACTTTAACTTACTGCACAGCCACTTTATACGTTATAACTTAATTTAATTTAAATTAATGAAGTTGATTTTAGTTATTTTTTTAAATTTAATTGATTTTTTTTCTTAATTTTATTATTTATTCTATTGTGTGTTTGTTTTTGTTTTGCACATTTTTGGTGTAGGCTAGCTTTTTCATATACCTGTAACTACACATTGTTCTTGAATAACTGTGTGTTTGACAAATAATACTCTTGAAAGCCGGTTGGGACTGAGTCAAGGGTGCATATGAACAGTTTCATCTGAGAATTTTAAGAAGTTATACAGTTTAGATTAAGAAGTTAAAATTTTTGTGATGAATAACAGAAGAAAAATTTTACTACTGCTCCTGAGGTCAACAGTATAATTATTCATATATTATTAATTCTTTACACAAAAAAATGTTCAAAAGCCTCACACCATGGCCTGGCCTGGCCTGGCTTATCTATTTTGAGAATAGAGAACTGAATTTATTAGTCAAACAATAGTTGACAATAATATTTGAAAACTGATTTAATTATCATTTTTAATGCTGGAGAAATATGATTGTCTTTCGACTTTTGACTGTAGATTTATATTTAATGATATGAGTGCAAAGAAGTTCCTTATCTACAACAGGCACAGATCACATGAAATATACTAATAGATAATTTGTAGAGATGTATATACTGTAGAGGCGTGTTCTTTAAGATTACAAATCACCTTGTATTGTTATTGAATTATTTGCTTTTTTCACTTTACAGTCCCATCCATCCATCCATTATCCAACCCGCTATATCCTAACACAGGGTCACAGGGGTCTGCTGGAGCCAATCCCAGCCAACACAGGGCGCAAGGCAGGAACAAAACCCCGGGCAGGGCGCCAGCCCACTGCAGGGCACACTCACACACACACACACAACAAGCACACCCTAGGGACAATTCAGGATCGCCAATGCATCTAACCAGCATGTCTTTGGACTGTGGGAGGAAACCGGAGCACCTGGAGGAAACCTACACAGACATAGGGAGAACATGCAAACTCCATGCAGGGAGGGCCCGGGAAGCGAACCCAGGTGTCCTTATTAGAATTTATTGTGGTTTTGTAGTTATGAAAGTGTCTTCACAATCTGTGCCATTGTCTATGAGCACCACCATTTTGTGTTTCTGGTTTTCATGGGTACTGCTGTTTCCTTGTACCATCACTATATAAGATGGCAGTGAGGTAGCTTAGATTAAACAACAAATTAACAATGATCTTTTACTATAGTTAGAGCTTAGAATTTCAAGTTATGGTTAAGACGTTGACAAACTTTCTGTATTTTGATTTCTGAACAACATTTTGTGTGTGTTTGTGACAAATGGTTTCCTAATATTATTTTGATTTTTGATCTTGCCATGTTTATGATTACTCTTATGGCTTGTGAACTTAAGGCTTAACCCTTCATCTCTTAGACTTGTACACTACTTTAGATTTGAGCAAAACAGTGAAACATTTAGTGCTAGAGCTAAGGGAGCTTTCTTTATTTTTTGTATTTAAAAGAAGTTATATTGTTCATATTGTTATTCCAATGTTATGATGCCATTTGTTTTTTACCTGAATACTGACATTTTGAGTTATGGTTGCTATGATGCAATGCTCTGTTTGTGGGAAACTGGTTTCCAGAAGTGTTCGTGGTGGTGTCATGCCTGCAACAGCTTGTAAGCTGCATCCAAGATTCTGGATCCTCAGTCTAGTGTGACAGAAAATCGGTGTAAAAACTGAGGAAGGGGTTAGTTGTCAATGATTTTTGGTTTGCAGATTGGTCTTAGTATTGTGTTTTCTCAGTTTTAATGGCTTTATCTTCTTTTGTTTAAGCATATTTTCTGGTCAGCATTTGACATAAGTCATTCTCCCCACAGTTATTGTAAAGATACTGCTTATTTTCGGTTTCCTCAACATATAAAATGAAGGGTTTCTGACAAGTCATCATCTTCAAATCATTATGGTCTATCTCTCTAAAGCATGTCAGTATTAAGTGAGTATGCCAGAAGAAAAAAATTGCAACACAATCCAAACTCTGATTTAAACAGCCATAATGTAGAATAGTAATAGAATAAAATAATTTGAATAATCAATAAACTAAACAAAATGAAAATACAGGTATGGCAGGAAGTGTTTTATATAATTGAATAATATTGTTGTAGTTATGGAATCAACTATTTAGGTTAAGCATTTTGTGAAGCTATTGTCACGCATTAGCATCTGAGGACTCCTCTGTAATGCTGCAATTCAGGTATGCAATAACCCGCTAAGAAGAGAGGGGGGCATACCGTTAACTTGTCCTCTTTGTCTTGTTCCCTCACAGCACAGAGAAGCTGACCATTAAGGGCAGCTAGCCCGCCCCTTCCAGTCTGACCTCAATAAAAGCTGGGCGTCCCAGGAGAAGATGTATTTCAAGGCCAGAACAAACTGCAGGACAAAGCACCATTTCGTTTTCGAGAAACCCTGCTTTAGCGATTAGTGCAAAGCCACACATTTTTAGTTCTTTTTTTCTGTTTTTTTCATTTTGTCTATCGACGAATAAAAGGGGCAATCAGGCTGGTGCCCCAAAAATCCTTTATCCTTGAGACTGCTATTCCACAGTTCAAACACACTAAATGTAAACAGACTTTGTTTTAGGAGGTTAGGCCATTAGTGTTAAAGAAGCCTGAGTGAGGGGCACAGTGCTGTTGTAATAATGGAGTTATACTGTTTAAGTAATTAATTTAATGTCCATCCATCCATCCATCCATCCTCTTCTGCTTATCCGAGGTCGGGTCGCGGGGACAGCAGCTTGAGCAGAGATGCCCAGACTTCCCTCTCCCCGGCCACTTCTTCTAGCTCTTCTGGGGGAATCCCGAGGCGTTCCCATGCCAGCCGGGAGACATAGTCCATCCAGCATGTCCTGGGTCTTCCCCGGGGCCTCCTCTCGGTTGGACGTGCCCGGAACACCTCGCCAGGGAGGCGTCCAGGAGGCATCCTGATCAGATGCCCGAGGCCACCTCATCTAACTCATCTCGATGCGGAGGAGCAGTGACCCTACTCTGAGCCCCTCCTGGATGACTGAGCTTCTCACCCTATCTTTAAGGGAAAGCCCAGACACCCTGCAGAGGAAACTCATTTCAGATGCTTGTATTCGCGATCTCGTTCTTTCGGTCACTACCCATAGCTCATGACCATAGGTGAGGGTAGGAATGTAGATCGATTGGTAAATTGAGAGCTTTGCCTTATGGCTCAGCTCCTTTTTCACCACAACAGACGGATGCAGAGCCCGCATCACTGCGGACGCCGCACCGATCCACCTGTCAATCTAACACTCCATTCTTCCCTCACTAGTGAACAAGACTCCGAGATACTTGAACTCTTTCACTTGGGGCAGGATCTCGCTCCCAACCCTGAGAGGGCACTCCACCCTTTTCCGGCTGAGGAGTATGGTCTTGGATTTGGAGGTGCTGATTCCTATCCCAGCCGCTTCACACTCAACTGCGAACCAATTCAGAGAGAGCTGAAGATCATGGCCTGATGATGCAAACCGGACAACATCATCTGCAAAAAGCAGTGACGCAATCCTGAGTCCACCAAACCAGACCCCCTCAACACCCTGGCTGCGCCTAGAAATTCTGTCCATAAAAGTTATGAACAGAAACAGTGACAAAGGGCAGCCCTGGTTGGAGTCCAACTCTCACTGGAAACGGGTTCGACTTACTGCCGGCAATGCGGACCAAGCTCTGACACCGGTTGTACAGGGACTGAACAGCCCTTACCAGGGGGTCCGGTATCCCATACTCCCGGAGTACCCCCCACAGGATTCCCTGAGGGACACTGTCGAACGCCTTTTCCAAGTCCACAAAACACATGTAGACTGGTTGGGCAAACTCCCATGCACCCTCCAGGACCCTGCTAAGGGTGTAGAGCTGGTCCACTGTTCCGCGACCAGGACGAAAACCACACTGTTCCTCCTGAATCCAAGGTTCGACGATCTGATGGACCCTCCTTTCCAGAACCCCCAAATAGACTTTTCCAGGGAGAATGAGGAGCGTGATCCCTCTGTAGTTGGAACACACCCTCTGGTCCCCTTCTTAAAGAGGGGGACCACCACCCCGGTCTACCAATCCAGAGGCACTGTCCCCGATGTCCATGCGATGTTGCAGAGACATGTCAACCAAGACAGTCCTACAACATCCAGAGCCTTGAGGAACTCCGTGCTTATCTCATCCACCCCCAGGGCCCTGCCACCAAGGAGTTTTTTGACCACCTCGGTGACCTCAGTCCCAGAGATGGGGGAGCCCACCTCCAAGTCCCCAGGCTCTACTTTCTCATTGGAAGGCATGTTAGTGGGATTGAGGAGGTCTTCGAAGTACTCCCCCCACCGACCCACAACGTCCCAAGTCAAGGTCAGCAGCGCACCATCCCCACCGTATGCAGTGTTGACACTGCACTGCTTCCCCCTCCTGAGATGCCAGATGGTGGACCAGAATCTCCTCGAAGCCGTCCGAAAGTCGATCTCCGTGGCCTCCGCAAACTCCTCCCAAGCCCGAGTTTTTGCCTCAGCAACCACCAAAGCCGCATTCCGCTTGGCCTGCCAGTACCTATTAGCTGTCTCTAGAGTCCCACAGGGCAAAAGAGTCCGGTAGGACTCCATCTTCAGCTTGACGGCATCCCTCACCGCCAGTGTCCACCAACGGGTTCGGGGATTGCCGCCACAACAGGCACTGACCATTTTACGGCCACAGCTCCGGTCAGCCATCTCAACAATAGAGGCACGGAACATGGCCCATTCAGACTCGATGTCCCCCACCTCCCTTGGGACGTGGTCGAAGTTCTGCCGGAGGAGTGAGTTGAAGCTACTTCTGACAGGGGACTCTGCCAGACATTCCCAGCAGACCCTCACAACACGTTTGGGCCTACCAGGCCTGACCAGCATCGTCCCCCACCATCGAAGCCTACTCACCACCAGATGGTGATCAGTTGACAGCTCCGCCCCTCTCTTCACCCGAGTGTCCAAGACATGTGGCCGCAAGTCCGATGACACGACCACAAAGTTGATCATCGAACTGAGGCCTAGGGTGTCCTGGTGCCAAGTGCACATATGAACACCCCTATGCTTGAACATGGTGTTTGTTATGGACAATCTGTGATGAGCACAGAAGTCCAATAACAAAACACCGCTCGGGTTCAGATCGGGGGAGCCATTCCTGCAAATCATGCCCCTATCAGGTCTTACTGTCATTGCTCACGTGAGCATTGAAGTCTCCCAGCAGTACGAGGGAGTCCCCAGAAGGTATGCCCTCTAGCACCCCCTCCAGGGACTCCAAAAAGGGTGGGTAGTCCAAACTGCTGTTCGCACAAACACCCTCTCGTCCACCGGGGTAAACCCCAATGAACAGGCTCCAAGTCGGGGGGCAATAAGTATGCCCACACCCGCTCGGCGCCTCTCACCAGGGGCAACTCCAGAGTGGTAGAGAGTCCAGCCCCTCTCAAGGAGATTGGTTCCAGAGTTCAAGCTGTGTATCGAGGTGAGCTTGACTATATCTAGCCGGAACCTCTTGACCTCACGCACTAGCTCAGGCTCCTTCCCCTTCAGAGAGGTGACATTTCACGTCCCAAGAGCCAGCTTCTGTAGCCAAGGATCGGGCCGCCAAGGTCACTGCCTTCGGCCACCACCCAACTCACACTGCACCCAACCTCCTTGGCCCCTCCTACAGGTGGTGAGCCCATGGTAAGGGGGACCCACGTTGCCTCTTCGGGCTGTGCCCGGCCGAGCCCCATGGGTGCAGGCCCGGCCACCTGGTGCTAGCCATCGAGCCCCAACTCCAGGCCTGGCTCCAGA
Organism: Polypterus bichir lapradei; assembly: GCA_026402145.1. Classification (NCBI taxonomy): domain Eukaryota; kingdom Metazoa; phylum Chordata; class Cladistia; order Polypteriformes; family Polypteridae; genus Polypterus; species Polypterus bichir. Next base: position 14,513,367 of record JANRMT010062836.1, read on the forward strand.
GGGGGGGGGGTCCCAGTGACCCGCGTCTGGGCGAGGGAAAACGTCGTCCAAGGTTTTTATTCAGGAGGTTTGGTTGAACCGCTCTTTGTCTCATCCCTCACCTAGGACCAGTTTGCTTTGGGTGATCCTACCAGGGGCATAAAGCCCTGGACAACAGAGCTCCTAGGATCATTGGGACATGAAAACCCCTCCACCACGATAAGGTGGTAGTTCGAGGAGGAGTTTAATGTTTAATTAATTAGTTAAAGAGTTTAATTGAATTTAATGTGAAGCTGTATATTTAAGTGAAACTTGAGTAAGGAGGCTGACGTACTGTTGTGAAATTAAAGTAAATTTGGAAAACAAAATCTACACAAGATTACAATTTAGTTGCCATACAGAATAAGAAGGGTATTCTTATTAATATTGTTATGATAATTCTTTAGGACTTTTGGATTCATTTCTTCCATTATTTTGGGCATTTATTTTGTTTATTAAAGTGCTATGCTTTTCTGATGTTGTTTTCATGATGTCTTTTTGTTGACTGGTTTTTACCTCCACTTGGTACCTTGTTTTTATTGGATTATTTATTTATTGAAGATCCAGAGCACTGCACTTTTGAACACTTTATGTGATTGTTGTTTTAATTCAAAACACCCAAAACTTTGTACTCACCCCTTGCTGACCTGTGTGTGTCCTCATTTGCCCTCGTATATTATTGACCATTCCGGGTTCAAGAACCTGCTGGAAACAACCATCAAATGTGGAGCTTATCCAGACCTTAACAAAAACCTTGTATTTTTTTGTTTTTATACATACTTTATTGATCTCCAAGGGGATTGTTGTATTTTTCTATGCTAATATAGGCAATACATCTGTTTAATAATTTGGCAGACCAAATGGGTAAGCCGAGATTTGCAGAAAGTTTTTAAGGTATACAATGGGTTCATTTAAGTTTAATTGAAAGGCCATATATACTGTATATATGCTGGCAGAATTTGCGTGGAATATCCCTTAAATTTTTTATTCCAAAAAAGGCAAAAAAAATATAGATGGAGTGCCTTGCCCTGACAGCACATTGCTGTATCACATACAAGGTGAGACACAAAAATAACCGGACTGGGCTTGGGGCTTTCCTGGTAAACCGTCTGGAGGTCGGCCGGACATGATTCATAAAACTATATCCCCTCCTACCTGCCCTCTCAAACCACCGACCGGCTAGGTATATCCTGTGAATAGGCCACTCAGTATTTGCACAACAATCACTACACGAGTTGCCACGATAATGTTGGGTGAAAAAATCGAACAGCGAATCAACATCAAATTTCTCACGAATTTTCTCTTTTTCCATAAAGCGGTTTTTGACTGACAAAAACATTCCTGTCCTCAATCATCCTCACTGTTCGCCCGATTTAGCTCCCTGTGGTTTTTATTTGTTCCTGAAAATCAAAAGTGACCTGAAGGGAACACATTTTTCTTCAATGGATGAAGTGAAGTCAGAAACGGCAAGCCTGTTGAAGAGCCTAAAGCAAGAAGACTTCCAGCACTGTTTCAATCAATGGAAGATACGTATGGAGCGGTGTAGAGATCGGGAGGGGGAGTATATAGAAGGTGACAATGTTTAGAATGCTGTAATTCATCAATAAATATTTTTTTTACCAATCCAGTTATTTTTGTGTCTCACCTCGGATTGTCATTTTAAATTGAGTAGTGCCAATTTTTTTTTTTTTTACTTGTTTCCATCTTCACAAAGTAGGCAAACATATATATACAGGTATATATGATTTGTGTTCACCTACAGCCTTTATAACAGTTTACTGAGTATTTCATCTCGCAGTTTCTGGGTGCCAGCTCTCCATTGAGCAAGAGCCAGCCAGGAAATGCTATGTAATACACATCTCACAAAATCATAGCTGATTTGTATGTGTTACTTCACGGCTGTTACTCAGACTTGGGGTTTTGTTCTGCTCAGGCTTCCAGTGTTTTTCTTCAGCTTCTCATGTGCAATGTCTTTTATGACTTTTGCCATTAGACATATATAAGCGAAAGACCTGTGTGTGTGTGTGTGTGTGTGTGTGTGTGTGTGGAGCAGCCCACTCTGCTCACGTTCAACCAAAGCCACTAGATGGCACATACATGCACCTCACTATGAAAGACTTGTGTGTGCAACAATGACATCATGCTAATGACACAGATGTAGAGATTCAACGTTGAAAGGAAGCAAATGCCACAGCTCAACAATATGCAAGTAAAAAACCTCAGCAACAGAGGGTGAGATTTTAAGTTTTCACTAAATACATTGTCTATCTCAAGGTATTTTCTTAAGGCAAAGATTAATAGGACTCATAAGCCAGTGATACGACAAACATATGAAATCGCCAGTGTCTTCTTACAATGGGGCAGCAAGCATAGGTGGGTCCACATCGTCTGCCCTGGGTAATTCTTAAGAGTTAGCTGACACCTCTCTAAGTTCACAAATACATATAGTAAAACTGCTAGTGAGTCTTCAGGTTGTTTTTGTCCCAAAGACCACACACAGCTAGTTATTTTATAATTAAAATTTCTCTTTTGCCTGTAGGATTCCAGCAACATTGTGTGCCAAATGTTGTCTGTTAGGATTAAATCTCAGCAAGCCCTACTATGACGAAACAATGCTAATGTGGCTTTTGATGCCCATGTAACATTTATTAATAATAACATGGTCTGGTTAGGGTTTTATGCGGAATCTAAAGAATACAGAATAAGAATAAGAAAACTAGGTATTAAAGTTTCAAAGGTTATAAGTAGCAATGATTGACTATCAGGAACTGTATTCTTGTGGACAAATGTGAGAATAAATGAAAAACTGGAGAAGCAAAGATATTTGTACCTAGCTGTTGTAGTAAACACATGGAGCACACAAAGAGGATTTGTGAACAGATGACACATCTCTTAAGGCTTTTGTGGAGTAATGGTGGGGTGAATGTTGGAGGGGGACTGGATTTGGAATAAGGAAATTGTAGTTGTTTTGTTGTTGTGGAATAAAGAAAAAACAAATGGAGCAAGTATGTCTCAGTTATTTCATGAGTTACAATTAGCACATAAGACAAAAAGGAAAAGACTGTGAGCCCAGTGAAACCTAAATTATTTATCAAATTAGTAATAAATCAGTTGATTAGCACCAAAAAACTCAAATATCTTACTGTAACCTAAAACAAATTCTAAACACTTTCGTATCACATGTAATGAATCTTGGTTTTTAAAAATGTGAAATTATTTGTTTTGTTTTTATAATTTTTGCATGTGTATTTTTCATTGTTTATTTTTTTATTGCTGTTCTTAGCTTGGACTAGCTCTTTACCCAATGGGTGCAGCAAGACATTACAACCAGTGATATTGGGACCCAATTCATTACAGATGACTTTAGTACCTATTTGGCAGGCAAAGCCTTTAAACATATTAGAACTGCTGTTAATCACCCAGAATCAATGGTGGGGTCAAATGCCTCAATGGCACCATAAAAGTTTAATAATTTCCTGTGGATTTCTGCGATTTAAAAAAAGCAGCCTTTGTAAGTGCAAAACCTTTTTTGTTCTGCTTTGAGACAGCTGTGAAGAGGCTTGTGGAAAGAAATCTTATGTCTTTTATTATAAAAAGATTGGCAGAATATTGAAAATCTCATACATTTAATATAAAAAGATCAGCAAAACAAAGATCTTCCTTTGTAAATGTATGGGAATATACACATTCAGTCACTTAATAAAGGCAGAAACAGCAAAATTCATAAAACAGCATCAAGCATTAATAGCAAGAAGAATTATTTCTTTTTTTTATTAATTATATTGGATTTGCTCAAATTCGGTCTTGGCAGACTGCAATGCTTACATGTTTTTTTATCCCGATTTTTGAATTGGAAGCTAATTATTGCTGCTGAGGCATTTGTTGCTCTTAAAACCCTTTTATGGTTCATTTACTTACTAAGGCTCCCAGCCCTTAATTGCTTCTTTTAGTTTTCAAAAGCTGCACTCACTGTTTTCGTAACCAGTTGCCAATTACCTGTTACAATTCAGACATAATTGAAAAATTTTGAGGTTTTGAATATCAGAAATACAATTTGTATATTTAGGTTTGTAAGTTATGACCTGTAGGCTAATGTGAAATTTTGTGTTATTGGCTGCCATGAAGGTGGCACGGTGGCGCAGTGGTAGCGCTGCTGCCTCGCAGTAAGGAGACCCAGGTTCACTTCCTGGGTCCTCCCTGTGTGGAGTTTGCATGTTCTCCCTGTGTCTGCGTGGGTTTCCTCCCAAAGACATGCAGGTGTCTATTCTAAATTGGCCCTAGTGTGTGCTGGGTGGGTTTGTCTGTGGTGGGTTGGCACCCTTCCTGGGATTGGTTCCTGCTGTGTACCCTGGGATTGGCTCCAGCAGACCCAGGGCGTGTGCCTGGAAGTCATGCTATGTGACATCACTGGTGCAATGCTTTATATGCTGACCCTGTGTGTCTCTCGACATTTGAGATACTGAAAGTCATGTTTGGGATACTGAACTTTGGCGATTCCTTTTAATAAGCAATTTTGGGTTTAGTGCAAGATTTTTTTTTTTCTTTACAATTTTGACCTCAACATTGTTTTTTGACTCTCATTTAATCCAGTTTAGATTGCTTGGTTCTTTTTTAGCAGTACGTTTAAAACAAGCAGCAAATAACAAAGGAGCCAGCAGTTTACCACATAACGTGGTAACATTTAAACATGAGTGTTCATGATGCTTTAATTAAACATTTGAATGGAAATGAAAGAGAAATAAATCAAGGGCTGAGAATTACAGACTTCTCCAGGTCATTCTGTAAATCATTTGTAGTATATGTTTTTAAAGGGAAAAATCAGCAATTTAGGAATGATTTCTTGGGTAAGAATGAAAACAATAAGAAGCCTGTCATGCATGCGCATCTGAGGATCTCCACCTAAGCTCATCCAATGTATGCAATAACCCGCTGGGATGGGAGGGGGAGCTATTACTAACAGTATTCTCTTCTTTCCCTCATGCTGCAGCAGTACAAAGCCACCCAATGAGGAAACTTGACTCCACCCATTCCCACCCACCCATTTTGTCTTTAATTGACAATCCTCACATTTAATTTTTTGCTAGCCCTAGCCTGGAAAATTTATGCTAAGATGGGAGTCAGTTTCTTTTGTTTTGGCCTGATTTTAGGTGAGATGACCTGGTTGACACCCCAAATACTGTTCAACTCACTTGTCATTGCTGCACTTGGCCATTTTTCGTGTTCTGTTATTGCCACATTTTAGCTTCTAAGTAAATGATTAAATCAGAAGAAAAACCTATATATCCTCTGGGCCCCTCCAGAAATGAACTCTTGAATTATATAGTGTGTAATGGACAGCACACATGGGCTGGCATCCCAGCCAGGATTAATCTGAGACCCCATACCAGACCAGGAGGCCAGTGCAATGGGAGGACAGGAAGAGATGATAACATGTGAGTATTTTCTCCCCCAATACATTAGAGGGCAGCATCTCCTGTTTAGGATTCCCATACAGACACAAGCAGGGCATGATGGGACCTGTAGTCTCATACAGCAGCCCTATTGAGGCGCTTTTCCACTGCATAGTACGGCACGACACGGTTCAGTTCAGCTCACTTTTGGGTGGTTTTCCACTGGGAACAGTACCTGGTACCTGGTCCTTTTTTTAGTACCACCTCAGCCGAGGTTCCAAGCACGCCGAACCGTTACCAAAACGTGATGTGTAAACTCTGCTGGTCACTGATTGGCCGGAGAAAATCGTCATTACTGCGTCACTGAACTTGCGACACGAGACACAACAGACCCGCTAGATTTTTAGCACAGCCAGCGAAGGTTCGGACGCACCATTTTTGTTTTAACCAAAAATGGCTGTTTCGTGGTCTATTGAGGAAGTACAGACGTTCCTCTCGTTGGTAGCCGAGGAGCGGATCCAGTGAGAGCTGGATGGGGCGACGCGGGATGAAAAAGTTTTTCAGGAGGTCGCTAAGCTCTTGGGCGCACACGGCTACCATCGGACTTACAAACAGTGTAGGTACAAGTTAAAAAAAATGTCACGGCAGTAGAGGCGGCGCAACTATAACGACATGTGAATAATCCCGCCCACTCTAAAGAGGTACTAAACTGCAGTCGAAATGCAAACCGAGCCGAACTGAGCCGAACCAAGGTGAGCTGTACTGAACCGTGCTGTGCCGTACTATGCAGTGGAAAAGCGCCATTAGATTCACTATCCCAACTTTCAATGACTTCCATATCTCTCAGAAGTGTTTCCAGAAGGCTATGCCCAAGCACTGGAAGTGCTCCCAGGTCATAGGTAAAAGAAACCACTTGATCTCATTCAGGTGAGTTGGAGTCAACTCCTCCTGGGAGGAGTCAAGAAGTAAACACATTCTGTTTACACAAGATGGACAAGGAAGCAGTGCATTTTTCTAAACCCATAATATTTATGGATAATTGTAAAACTCCTATTCATATTAATCTATAAAAAGTCAAACTGTTGTTATAGTCAAGTTTTTAATAGAAATATTTCAATCAATCCACAGCAGAAGTCAGTACATTTTATTACAGAATGTTCTGTCTTTGCAGTTTACTTTTACCTACTATGAAACAATGCCTGTCTAAGCTCAACAAAGCATTTTCAGGAAAACAAAATCAAGATAAAAGGTTGTTTCTGTCTTGTGAAACATGCTTTTCAAACCTCTAGTGTGGGAGTAAGAGGAATATGAGAGATGGCAGGTTAAACCTTACATTTTTCTCATTTAAGAGAAAGTCAGGTTAAATGGGATGTCATGTTAAACAGAAATAGAGCTGAAGTGCTGGAGGTATACTTAGTAAAATCCAAATACTACAGTAGAAAATGCAAGTCATGTCTAAACCTCTGACCAAATCACCAGCTGTTTTTCCAGCATGTAATTTGAAAGTTATTATTGAACAATATTTACAAGTGAAAACAGTAATCTTTTTTCCATTTTCGAGTTAATTTTTTGCACTAGACGGAATGTCTGGGATTGCTGAAACACACTCCTTTTTAAGCCCTTGTGCTTATATACACTTTCATTGAGGTAGGTTAAAAGTACTACTAAAGGTTTTTTTTCCACCAAAATGTAATGTTTAAGTCTGGAATTTCCTTGATGCCATAGCCCTCGTATGATGTGTTCTTTCTCTGATTTTCTGGAAACTACTGACTGTATTATACTAGATGATGTGATAATAAGCCACTGCCATTTATTGTACCACTTCACATATACTAGCTCAACCAACATCCTTGGAGCACTCACAGCTGTGGTCTTCTTTGAGTAACGTGTAAAGTTTAATTTATGTTTATTTGTACCTCATAGTATACATTGCACAATAAATTTCACTATGATCATTGCCTTCTTAAAGAAGCTGTGAGTGGAAAACTCAAGCAATGTGAAAGAATAGCTGAGGCAATAAGAGGTCTCATTGTGCCAGGAAGACAGAAGGAATAGGCAAACACAACACATAAATGGAAACAAAATGTCTGCAACCTTGAATTGTGGTAACAGAGTTTAGAAATGACTGTCTGACAAGTCAAGTTGTACAACAAGTTTTAATTTGAGTGTTTCCGTTGTAATGAAGGACATAATTATACATCATCTATCTAGCAGGGGGCGTTAGCTCCCTTGTTGGAAAAAGTTCTTTTGTAATTGTGGCATGTTACATTACCTGAAACTATATAGATATAATAAAAAAGGTGATACCCCTCCCTTAGTGATACGGTGTTAAGAAATCACATAGGAGAAATAACTTAGCTTTCTTTAATGACAATTTTTGCAGCATAACAGACGAGGAAGCCATGACAAGACTATTACCGAAGTGGGAGCTCTATGTATATAGTCTGCCATTTTCGTTGCTGTGCTAGAAGGATGTTCCGGATCGGATGACAGTATTTCTCATCTGTCCGTCAGCTTCAAAGGTGTGCCGGGCAATGTTCCAAGGCTTCATGCTCTTTCTCCATGTGCAGGCCCCCACTTAGGTAAATCATGCCATTCCAAACAAGGAAAAGAAGATCCAATGTCATGCTGACTCTGACACACAGAAATAGTACAGTGCCCATTTCGCAATTGTCCTTAACTTATCTTGCCTTAAGATGCTTGCCTAGCAATTCTAAATGCTGGGACCTTGTACTAAATCTGGCTTTGTGTTAGCTGTGCATGTGAGAAGAAAAGAAAAGCAGATTTAAAATATTTGCACAGAGCACAGTGACATTAAACTTATATTCTGATTACACATCACTATAAAATTACACACTCATTATATTAGACAATTGCTGTGGTTCTGATATGGTGTCAAGTCAAATGTAATCCATAGAAGCAATTTTATATAAAAGCTTTTCAATACTGCTTCATGTACTCTCACTCACTGATGTGGAAGTTAGTGTTTAATGTTTTATAGATTTCTCTCTGTCGATCACTTGACTCTCCAGTATTTGGGATGACGTCTACATTCAGTATGCACAGGATATTTATATCTGCCTCACTCTATTATGATTTATGCTTTGTTTAATAATATTTTTCTCAGCTGGAAAAATGTTTCTATTTTTGCTTTGCGCCCTCCCCCACCATAACCTATTGTATATGGGGGAGGAGCGAAAGCTTTTGATCTCTGGTTTTCAATGAATCTCAATTAAGTTCCTCTGATACCAAAAACATTGATATCTCGATGATAGGTGTGTGTCTTGTCTGTGTGTGTGTGTGTGTGTGTGTGTGTGTGTGTGTGTGTCACAGCTTCTTAAGGACAGTCTAGAGCTGAAACGGCTGGACGGAAAAATACCAAACTTGAAATTTAAGCCTGTTATGAGATGACGATGATGATGTGCTCATTAGTTTTTGAGCCAAATCGTGCAAGAGAAAGAGGCACTCTAGAGGAACCCTCAAATACTGTAATTATGCAATTAATTATTCTTGTCAATTGCTATTGAAATTACCTGTTTTATGATCAGAAAGATCAGCCTCAGAGCGGAAAATAATCACTGAAACGTTATAGAATAGTTTGGGTAACTTGGTTTCTAGGGCGCAAAGTCCATTGACACTCATATCTGAATTTTTTGTTGTTGTTTTGAGTTATAATTATAATTAATAATTACAGTAATCCCTCCTCGATCGCGGGGGTTGCGTTCCAGAACTCCCCGCGATAGATGAAAATTCGCGAAGTAGAAACCATATGTTTGTATGGTTATTTTTATATATTTTAAGCCCTTATAAGCTCTCCCGCACTGTTAACATTATTAGAGCCCTCTAGACATGAAATAACACCCTTTAGTCAAAAGTTTAAACTGTGCTCCATGACAAGACAGAAATGACAGTTCTTTCTCACAATTAAAAGAATGCAAACATATCTTCTCTTCAAAGGAGCGCTGTCAGGAGCAGAGAATGTCAGAGAGAGAGAGAGCGTGACAGAAAAGCAAACAATCAAAAAATCAATATGTGCTTTGGGCTTTTAAGTATGCGCACCGCGATAAAGCATCCGCAACAGAAGGGAGCAATGTGAAGGTAGTCTTTCAGCATTTTTAGAGTAGCGTCCGTATCTTCTAGGCAAACAGCCTCTGTGCAAACAGCCCCTCTGCTCACACCCCCTCCATCAGGCAGAGAGAGTGAGAGAGAACGAGAAAAGCAAACAATCAAGCACCGCGCGGGAAGCATATCTTATATCATTGAGGAGTTTTAGTTAATATGTAATACATGCTCTGATTGGGTAGCTTTTAAGCCATCCGCCAATAGCGTCCCTTGTCTGAAATCAACTGGGCAAACAAACTGAGGAAGCATGTACCATAAATTAAAAGACCCATTGTCTGCAGAAATCTGCGAACCAGCGAAAAATCCGTGATATATATTTAGATATGCTTACATTTAAAATCCGCGATAGAGTGAAGCCGCGAAAGTCGAAGCGCAATATAGCGAGGGATCACTGTACGTTACATTTATATAGCTTCTCACTACTCAAAGCATTTTACACAGAGAGTGTGGAGCCACTACCAATGTGCAGCATCCACCTGGATAATGTGACAGCTGCCATTCTGTGGCAGTACACTCACCACACATTAGCTGTTAGGTGGTGAAGTGGTGAGAGATAGTTAGTCAGTTAGAGACAATGGATGATTAATGGGCTAGAATGACTACATCATGGTGGGCAATTTAGCCAGGTCATCAGGATACACCCTCCTGTTTACAAAGGATGCCCATCTGCCAAGTTGGCAGAGTCAGGTTGGGATGCCCATCTGCCTGCTCGCACCCTTCAGTCTAGGTAAGTAACCATCCCCCTTCTATGGTTGCGATTTCCGTTCAACCCCTATTGTATTTACAATGGTTTCACTTTGTTTTTCTGCTTTGATTTGTTTGTCTTTTTTCATTGTGCTTTTTGTTATTTTTATGAAGAGCACCATCACTTTGAAGGCAGTGTGAAACCAACGTCATGAACCCAGCATTGTCCAAGCTTATAGATATTCTGTTTAATAAAACCTTTAGTAATGTTCTGTCTAGATTTATCAGGCACTTTTTGATTAGGTGATTTTGACTTTGAGTTTTGTTTTTTCTTTTGGCACACAGACATTTTGTCTTCCTGGTACTGATCCCCACTTCATTTTTCTGACTTACAATTCATCTGCCAGTCCTCACCTCCTGCCAGTTTTCATACTGTGGAAATACACATTCAGATCTATCATGTCTATTGTATTTGCTACCTGCCTCTCTGCTTGTGTTTTACAAGTTCTCTAAAACATTTTATTAATCCAGTTAACATATCTTGAAGATATGACCCTGGGAAGATTGCCTATAAACTCATTAAGGATACAAACGCAAATGAGAATATAATTTAAAAGTTAAATGGTTCAAACCATTTTCAAATAATTATGTTCTTGAGATGGTTGTGTAATGTTTCCTCCAGAAGTTATATTGCTTTAAATGTGTACTTTAAAATGTCCCACTTAAAATGTAAGCATCCAGAACTGGTTCCATCCTTTTGTCCATTTTTGCCAGGCTCCATTTCAAACAATATAATATTTCTAACTCTTCATTCAGCATTTCATTTTTTGTGCATAATCTTCCTGGCTGGGTTGCAGGGAGCCATTTTTTGTCATAGATAGTATTACATTCAGTAAGACTAAAAAGTGTTTTAATGCTTCCAGTCATCCACCCATCCACTGTCTAAACACATTTATTCCCCTTATAGAGTGATGAGGGCCCAGACCCTCTCTTGACAGCATTAGCCACATAAGTAAAATCCCCCTCTCACTTTAGAGAGCATAATTCAGAAGATTACAGTTCTGGAAGCTGCACTGGAACATAACTGCAGATCTAATAGTAATTGATATTTTTCTGAGAAACTAATGCCTACCATTCATCAAACATTTTTAGTCCTGTGGCCTGTCTCCGGTTAGAAATCACTCAGGACCACAACCATCTCCATTTCATGTCCTCACATGGAGAGGCTTTCTGTAAACCCGTGGCCTCTGAATAGAAATGCACTTGTTACCCAGTTGAGCTAAAGGGAACTCCTTCTGTTCAGCTGAGCAAGTGGGTTTCTGACCTTTCAACCGCAACTGTGAGGGTGTTGTATGACACAGCAGGCTCTCTCTGCCTTGCTATCCTTCGTTACATGGCCCAAAAACAATGAGTGCAACTCCAATAAAAGGGAAAGAGCAAGGTAATGAGATCATCTTCTGCAGAATGTCTATTCCCTTTGATTTTGCAAAGATGTAGGTCATATATACAAACATAGAATTTTTTTTTTTACTGCTTAAGTGTGTCATAAATAATCTCATTTGACAAACTGGGATTAGTTATTGCTGTTCCTCCAACAATACTATACCTTGGTCACAGTATAAACAAGTCACAATTAGGATGAAAAATGCCTTCTCACAGAGTGTTACCAATCAGAATGTGACCACTTGGAATCAAAAACATAATTATTCACCAGAGGTCTTAATTTTTCTGACTTTTGAATTGCTTAGCAATATTGACTTGAATTAGACTTGTTTATTAATGATTTGCAACTTGACTTGGACTTATAGTAAATGACTTGTGAAGTCTTGCATTATAGCACCATAATTATTATTGTTTAAACTGCATTCTTTTAATTGACATTCCAATAAAGTTCTCTATGTGGGACACACCTGTATAATTTGTCAGGACTAATCAGTGTACTAGAGGGCAAAGGTAAAGGAGGGATCAGCACCAAAGATTATCAAAGTTGAATATTCTTAATTTACTGTAGACTCCACTGCAAAGAATGGAATGGCTTTCTGCAAGATCTTCGAGTCGAAAATCTCTGACACGACAATTACATCCTCATAATCTATTTATCATTTCAACATTCATAAAACTTGAGAGATGGCTGAAAATACTGTGATTGATGTGTCCCTTGTTCCAACTAATATACCACTTCAGCCACGCAACCTACAGAAAGTCTTCTTTGCTGCAGGTCAATTCTGCTGACACGATTTCACGCTTCTCCTCTGTAACCCCAATCTATACTCTCATGTGCTGATTTGAGCCTCACACTGCCCACATGAAGTGCAAGTTCTAGGCACAGTCCAGTTTCTTTTGTGTCTCCATGAATTACAGTTACAATGTTTGGATTTGTCCCGCTGCCAAGACACACACAAGGATGCTGCAGAGGACTACATCAAAAGTACTTTATCATTTACAATAAGTGATGTCCCACAAATGCATTATGCAAGTCTACTGTTATGGCCAATGTCGCAACTCCCATCTGTAGCTCATTGACATACTTTGTAACCTATTGAATTTCATGAAAATAAGTAGATTTAGCATAATTCCGTATATTCTAAGGCAGGGGTGGGCAAAGTCATTCCTTGGGGGGCCGCAGTGGCCGCGGGTTTTGATCCAACCCAGTTGCTTAATTAGAAAACAATCCTTGCCAATAATTATATTTCATGGCTTGTTAGTGCTTTAACTCTGCTATGTCAAGTCATTCTCATATCCTAGATTTTTTTTCCATTCTAAGGGTATCATCCAAATACTTTGAAGTGTAAAACGGATGGGTAATTCTCTATCCTTCACTTTTTTCTCTTCTTTTTCCTTCCAAGTATTTAATTAAACTAAATAGTGCATGATAAATACACACAGGTGTAAAGGGTAACAAGCAAAATGGATAACTGCTGGTTTCTTTTGTCATTTGCATCTTATTGCTAATAAGGAGCAATTAAAAACCGTGAATGCAGCTGTTTAAGACTTAAATAAGCAATAAGGGTTCAAAATCTTAATGAGGGAGATAACAAAAATGAAACAGAAGTGTTTCTAGAGCAATAAGTGCTTCTTAGTAAGCAATTTGGTTGGAACAAAAACCTGCAGCCACTGTGGCACTCCAGGAATGACTTTGCCCACCCCTGTTCTAAGGGGTAACAACAGGAACACATTTTGCTAAGATATTGTTGAAGGCTAGAGAGAGAGAAGTATCTTTGCTAACATAGCAGCCATCAGCCTCCCATTCCAGTATACTGCAAGACAAGGTCCAAGCAGACGAGAGAAGGGCAGAGCCCTGTGACAACGTCTGCATTTGTATGTATGTCTCACCCTTAGCTTCTAAATCAAAGTATCCTCAAATATTTAAATGTTCTTGTTGTTTAAGTATAAACTTTACTAGAGTTTGTAAGAATTGTAATGCTTAATTTTGCTGATCAAATTTAACAAGATTGTAGTTAAATTTGAGGATATAAGCTCTGTTGGCAGGGGCAGACATTGGGGTGGGGGGGGCCCTCAGGCTGAACTATTGTTCTGAGAGAAAACCACAGAAATACTAGCATGTAAAATCAAAGCTTAGAAGTCATCTAAACTTGAGTTAGAACTACACAAAAACATCAAGCAGTGTGTGAGTATGAAAGAGTTGTGTGGATAGCACACAAACCACAAAAAGCAGCATCTGAGATTATCCGTGACTAGTTATCCCCCTCAGCAACGCCCATGTCTAAGATTAGCGTGAATATATCGCTCCTGATTCTTAGCACAATGAGTGAAGTCGCAAAATCAACCTGAATGTTCAAGCAAATTATAGAAAAAAAACATCTAAATCCGTTGCGTAGTTCTCTCGTGAAAAGTGGACATACATACAGACAGACAGAAACACAGATGTTGGATTTTATATATATAGAGAGAGAGGAAATGGTATGAACTGTGTCATGCATGATTGCATGGGAAGCAGCTTAATGACCCGACTCGCAACGGGATAAGTCATGCCAGGGGACAGTGGTGGGGTACAAACCTCTCTCTCTCTGTTTCCTTAGAAAAGACGAAGCATCGCCACCATATTTTCCCCGGACAACTCCAAGAAAGGCAACATTTCCGGGTCCCTTTCTCTCCACTGGTCCCCATGTGATAACGTCAACCACTCATCCACCACCGCGTTTTCCCAGCATCCCACACTTTTGATTTCCGGTCCGGCTCCTTAAATTGTCCGTCTACCCGCCCTTCTGTGTCTAATGATTTGTTTGAATTATTTTGACCTTGTTTACAGTATATGGGGTCTAAAATCCCCAAATCTTTATGACTTTGTTGTCTATCTTTATTACAGTGGCGTAGTCGGCAGGATAAAGGCCTGAGAAAGATGTCAGAAGAACAGGACCTGAATAGCGCCCTAACGACGATGGAAAACGACCTTCAGGCACTCAAAGTGGACCAAGCGGCCACAAAGGCGGAGCTCGCAGAGATGAAAAGACGGCTGGAAGCAATGGAGACGGTGAAGGCGGAGTCTGCATGGCCCCCACCTCCTCCTATTGTTCCTCTCTTGGAGGCGGACGACATAGAGTCGTACCTTTTGATCTTTGAGAGGACCGTCAGTAGAGTGGGCGTCCATTTTGACCCCATACTTGAAGGGCCCGACGCAGCGGGCCTATCATGACCTTCTCAAAGAGGAAGCCACCCAATATGACCTCCTCAAGGCTGAAAGCAAGGCGAGGGAATGGCAGCAGTGGAGATTTGACCCTGGCAGCCTGGCTAGAGCCCAGGCCTTCGAGTTTTGGGGAAAGGTGGTCGAGCAGGTGGTCTACAAGGCATTCGTACACGCCATGCCGGACCACCTCGCCCAGCAGGTTGGAGACATCCCTTCAAGGATATGAACCGCCTTTTGGAGGATTTGCAGCAACAACTGGCGGTAACCCAACTTGGGGAGTCTGAGAAGCTGGCTCACAGGATCCGACAGGGGCGTGTGGCCATTCTGGAACCCACCCGTCGCGCTACGGAGGCTCTGGCTAAACCGAGGGACAGGGTGCCCGCCACGCCACGCTGTTTCAAGTGCAGCGAGGTGGGGCATATCATCAATGCCTGTCCCCTCAACCTGGCATGAGCTAGGCATGTGAACTAGTTCATGTCCACCTCCTAGGCGCCCACCTTAGGGCTGAAAAAGTGGTGGAGAGAGTGAAGCCGCAGTTTTACTGGCCCAGGATCAATGAGGAGGTCCGACATTTCTGTCAGTCTTGTCCAGTCTGTCAGGTACGTCAGATACCCCGGAGGGATCACACTCCTCTTGTCCCGATTCCCCTTATAGATGTGTCCTTTGAGAGGATCGGTGTCGATCTGGTAGGACCCCTAGAACCTTCGACACGAGGCCACAAATATATATTGGTTATGGTCGACTATGCAACTTGATATCCCAAAGCGGTTCCCCTGCGAGTTGCTAACTCAAAAAATATCGCACGGGAACTTGTAGGACTTTTTTCTCCGAGTCTGCATACCTAAAGAAGTCCTTACAGACTAAGGTACGTCCTTTACTTTGGATTCGTTCAGGGAAGTCGCCAAGTTACTCTGCATTAAGCATCTCAGGACATCGGTATACCACCCCCAGATGGATTGGTTGTTGGAATGGTTCAACCAGACCCTGAAACAGATGCTCCGCAAGGTAGTCAGCATGGATGGTAGGAACTGGGACCAACTTTTACCGCTAGTACTTTTCGCTTACCGGGAGGTGCCACAAGCCTCCACAGGGTTTTCCCCTTTTGATCTCCTGTACGGATGCCAACCCCGGGGCATTTTAGATGTGCTAAAAGAAGGTTGGGAAGGGGAGGCACTTCCCTAACATCCACTAACATCCTAGAACATATTGTGCAGTTACACAATCGGCTAGAGAAAATTCGACCCCTCCTTAAAGAATATATGTCTAGGGCTCAAGCAGCGCAGGCCCGGAATTATAACAGAAATTCTTCCCTGCGCTAATTTCAGCCGGGAGACCATGTAATGGTGCTGGTGCCCACTTCCCCCTCCAAATTGCTGGCCCATTGGCAAGGCCCGTACAAGGTTAAAGAGAGGAAAGGGCTCGTGGACTATTTGGTGAGCCAACCAAATTGTTGACAGAGCGAGAGGGTGTACCACGTTAACCTATTGAAACCCTGGAGGGATAGGGAAGGACAACCTCCCTCCGGGCCCTCCCTCTCCCTTTTCTCAGAGAAAACCAACCTTAACCTCGGCCACAATTTGACTGCCCACCAGCGATAGGAGCTCGAGGGTGCAATCCGGTCTGTCCTGGAAGTAGTCAGTGAAGCACCAGGCCGGACCTCACTGATTCAGCATGACATTGTGATGGACCCAGAGGTGGTAGTCAGGGAAGGGCCCTATCATCTCCCGGAGGCGAAACGTGCTGAGGTGGAGCTAGAGGTGCAACGAATGTTGGATATGGACATCATCGAAGAAAGCCATAGCCCCTGGTCCAGTCCTATCATCCTAGTGTCTAAGCCTGACGGCTGGTGGAGATTCTGCAATGACTTTAGATGTCTTAATCAGGTCTCCAAGTTCGATGCCTATCCTAAGCCCCTAGTAGATGAGCATTGACAGGGACACTGTGCTGTAAATATGGTTCTGTCCTTCGAATGAGACGTAAAAATGGCTTATGACTACTCTTGTCATGACAAAGGGATACTGGCAAATTTCCTTAACGGCATCCACAAGATGGTGGCTTGCCTCATTTCCCCTTGGATGTCCGGCATTACCTGAAAGACACCATTCCAGGGTGATGGATTGGGAGAGGTGGACAACAAGATCTTGCTAGTCGTCTATGGCCTCCCAGATCCTGTGATTTTTATCTATGGGGGTACATTTAAAAAAAGAGTGTTTGTTCTATATATGCCCACTAATCTTCAAGAAGCTGTGAATTCAGTAACTAGGGACCAGTTGACTCATGTGTGGGAAGAAATGGTCTACCGTTGTGATGTTTGTCGCACTACACATGGTGCTCATGTTGAGTGCATGCAACTTCAAGGACCATAGGACCAAACTTTGAACTTTCCTCTATCCAGTGATGTGCGAAATGTGTTTCTGTCTTATACAATTCGTTTAAAATAAATCTTTGAAATCTGCTCATTCATTTTGAATAGCTATGTAGAACTTTTTTCACTACTCAAAGCATTTTGCATAGTGAGTGGAGGACCACTTCAACCACCACCACCTGGATGACGTGACAGCAGCAATTATTGCACCAGTACGCTCACCACACATTAGCTGTTAGGTGGTGAAGAGGTGAGAGAGGCTATTAGAAACAGGGAATGATTAACAGGGTTAGAATAACTAGGCTATAAGAGACAATTTAGCCAGAATAATGGTATAAACCCTACACTTTTCAAAAGAGGCCCAGAGATCTTTAATGACTACAGGGAGTCAGGACCTCATTTTTATGTCTCATTCGAAGGACAGATCCATATTTACAGCATAGTGTCCCTGTCATTTAATGGGGCATTGAAATCCACACACAGACCACAGGGTAAGTGCCCCCTGCTGGCCTCTGCAACACCCTTTCAGTAGAAACCCTACCTTTTCCTAGATGGTCTCCCATCCAGGTACTGGCCTGAATATGCTTAGCTTCCAGTGTTCTGAAGAACAGGTAGTATGGCTGCTGACAAATTTATAATTCATCTGTGCAATCATTATCAAACTCCTTTTCAGAGTCATGGTGGCTGGAGTCTATGCTGGATAGGACTGGGTAAAAGACAGGAACCAATGATGGATCTATTTCCAGTCCATTGCAGAGTACACTCAACATACCTCCATATGCAAACAATTAACCTACCATGAAGAACCTGCAAGAGAGAAACCGAGAGGTGTCACCTGGTTTCCTATTTATCTCTAGGATACTGAGTGGACAGTTGTGCAAGGATGCTACAAACAGTCCTGTCTGTTGTTGTTTCCTCCTTTCAGGAATCCTTTTTCTCTATTTGTTGGTCTACTAGTCCACTATGCTTGTCATTGGGGGTCTTTTTAAAGATGGACCAGTGGACAGGGATTGGCCATAGACTACTGTTTTTCTTTTAAAACAGGTTAAAATTAAGAATTAATTACATCTATGTAGCACTTTTCTCACTAGTCAAAGCGGAACAGACGGGAACCACTTCAACCACCACCAATGTGTAGCACCCAACAGCATGATGCAACAGCAGCCATTATTACTCCAGATTAGCTATTAGGTGATAAAGGGGTAACTAAGAGAGCCAGTTAGAAACAGGGCATGATTAGGGGGCCAGAATGGATGAAGCCATGACGAACAATTTAGCAAGGACATCGGGATATACCTTACTCTTTCTGAAAGATGCTCAGGGATCTTTAATGAGCACAGAGAGTCAAGTCCACAAGGACGGTGCCATTTGTACGGTGCCATCACTGCAGTGGGGCACTGGGATCCATGTTCTGACCACAGGATAAGGGCCCCCTGTTGGTCTTACCAACACCTCTTCCAGCAGCAACGCAGCTTTCCTTAGATGGTTTCCCATCTAAGCACCGCAATGGGGCACTGGGATCTATGTTCATACCACGGTATAAGTGCCCCCTGTTGGCCTTACCAACACCTCTTCCAGCAGCAACCCAAGCTTTCCCTAGATGGTCTCCCATCCAAGTACTGGCTGGACCCGACCATGTTTAGCTTCAGGGGAATGGACTGTTCTGAATAGACTGTGTGTTGGCTCAAACTGTCTGTGTCCCCTTTAATATTTTCCTTGCAAATTCAGTTCAGTGGTCTCCTCTTTGATTAATTTTTACACACACACATCTTTGTGGTTTGGACAGAGTGGTATGGACAGAGACAGTAACTGGATGCTGGATTTCAACTGAGATAGCATGCTAACTGCTGTGCCACCAGATGTTTATGTACAGCACTTCATACTGTGAGACTATTGCAAAGTAGTATAAATATCTTCAATCAGAAATGAAGGTAATCAGCTAGGTCAGTCCTAAATAGTCCTGCTTCTAGACCACAAAGAGCATTTTTTGTCCATCCAAACCTGAATATTGCTAATTAGAATTATGAATTAGATCTGTAGTGATGGGCAATTTAGAATTGGCAGTAAGCCTCGGTAGCATGTCCATGCATGGAAGGAGGAAACTAAAGTTCCTAGTGGGAACCCAAACAAGACTGAGGAGGAGGTACACACACCTTTGAGATGGAAACCCAGCCAAAAAATGAACTGGAGGTTACAAGCACTGTGAACTTGGCAGTTACGTGCTGAACTGCCATACACACTAGGCAAAATATTTGCCTTTTAAAAATAAAATGCCCTAGTTAAAAAATCAACACAAACATAAATATTGCTATACTTGTACTACTTTGTAACACCATCATGATTATAGATAAACACTGAGCAAATATTCAAAATGTGTGAGATAAAGGGTACATGCTTGTTTTGAAAGTGAGCTCAATTGCAATATAATTTGCTCTTGTTTTTAAAATAGCACCTCACAGTATTCCTCCTCCTCTCATCTTGTGACACACCTGTTTCTCTTATGTTGTTTGGCAAATATTAGTATAAGGAAACTGTTTGCTTTTCATAATCATAAGCTCTGAGACCAGGATGAGGTTAATTTCTTCATAAAAGGAACAATCTAGAAGTAACTAATAAAGTCTAAATTACATCTTGTATTTCCTTCTGCTGTCATAAATACTGGAAAAATAGGCACATTTATTAACTCGAAAAAACATTTTAATGGAGAACTTTACTCTCTTGTGTGGCATAAAGCCTTTTAATTTTGACATGCAGTTAAATTGCCTCATTTTTCACCTGATTCCACTTGTGCCTTGCAGAGCTGAAGTATTCCTGTTGTAGGCCGTCATTCCCACCATTCACATTTCAGCTGGGCTTCATACCCAGTTTAGTCTCTTCAGGGCCAGACATGATTCTGAAACAAGAATACACCTCTGGGAACAATTCTTTAAAAAGTTTGTACTGAATTATGGTGAAAGGCTCTGCCCACAGGGTTTCTGCCTAAAAACCTGCCACCAACTTCCTCCAGTCTGTGCATTCTAAACAGCCGGGGTGTCAGGGAGAGAGCAAAAGAAGCTGAACAAAAGACTTAATGATGAGAGAAACAAAGCAAAATTGCTGCTATGAATTGAGGAGCTCAGTAGCATAAAGTAACAAAACATTAATGATTAATTTGTACATTGCTAGGAGCACAGAGACAGAAAAGACACAAATGTAGACCACTACAGGTACTTGGCCCCAAAATGTTTGAGAAGTGCTTCTGTCTGCTATGACATCTTTGTGTCATTTTGTCTGTTGCATCACTATATGGCATACCAACAGCAAATAGAGGTTAGATAAGCACTTGTGTTTCAGCCAGGGTTCTCCCCTGGCTGGGATTCAAATTCATGTTTTAGTTCTTTTTTTTTTCATTTTTGATTATTTTATTTATGTTAATGTTACTTTTGTTGGTTATTTGCAATATTCTTGTTTTTTGATTGTCTCTGTGTTTGTAAGCTGCCTGGGTTGTGGTCTGTGTGTTTTGTGGATGGTCCCTGAAGAGGTGGGGCCACCTGCCAATCACACCCAGTACCTGCCCTCTTCTCTATGGTCAACCATAGTTCCTGGTAGTTCATTATGATTGTGCTAGGGAGTTTTTTGGTGAGCTTTTGTGTTTTTGCTACACTTTGTACTTTTTGTGAATTATTGGATTTTTGACATTTTGCTCAGTTTTTTGACTATTCTTTGATTTGCTGTATTGGGACTTCATTGCTTTGGATTGCCTTGTGTCTCTGCAACTTCATTTTGCCTTTGTCTTCCATGGAGCGTTACTGTTACTAGAAAATCGTGCTTGTGAGAATTTCACAACAATAAAAGCGTTGATGAAATGATGATGAGGGAGAGAAGAACATCACACGTTACAGTAAAAAAGCAGATTATTTCTATAAGTAGTGACTTGTGAGAGGTCTCAATATTGCAATAGTCCTATGATTAGTATGGTATGTTATTATAGTTACTTAAAAAAGCATGATTATTTACAATACAATGTGTAATATGGACAGGTTAACAGAAATTATTGGATAAGAAGGGAAATGCAGGGCACATGAAAGACAGTATGTGTGAAGTGTGGCTGTCAGGTAATGTACTATACCGTTGTTGGAAAACGCAATCTGTTGCATTAACGTTATTGTCAGCGAAAATATTCCCGTGTGTAACCTGCAAGTACCTGTACGTTTAACCCGGGTTTCAGCATAACTCTGGAAAATGCAGTGTACAACTGGCCATGGGTAGAAACAGGGCCTGGCAAATAAACTCCAACGTTAATAAACCTTTGTCCTTGTGACTTGGTGATAGTCATACAATATGCTAAACGAATGGGAAATTGACTAATACAAAGGGAATATCTTGTTTTGAGTTGTTAGTGTTATGGAATCCCTATAGTTTTTCTGTCATAATGTTTCTTGTTGTCTGGCATTTTGCCACTGCTCTTCAGAAAGATTGAGTGTGTGATTCATTTTTCGTTCACTGTCTAGGTGCAAGACTTGTTGCCGCTGATCTTCAGATAATGTCACTCTGTGGTTTGTCATACGTTGTCTTTGTTGTTCTAAGGCATCTTGCCTGTGCTGGTTTGTCTGGCATGATGTAGATGTTTCTGGTTCTGTACGTTGGTTTGATTATGTAGTTTGGTGAGACCGCTTCTGTTGGTTGCAGCTAGGCTGTATATGCCTTTTCATTTTATTAGGAGGCTTACGTTGAAGTGAAGGAAAAAGGAGGTGTAAAATGGTAGTGTCATAATGCATTTTCGGTCAGTAACAAAGTATGCACTGAATAAACATTCAAATACCACAGTCGATAATTGGTCACATTGAAGAATTTAAGACTTGAAGATAAACCTAAGACCAAAACTGTGCCAGGAGCATGGATTCCTCGCTATTGTTGTGGAGGGATATAATAGTTGCGGCAATCGCTGTTTATTTTGAGTATGGGACACAAGCAAAATAATATAAAGATTGGAATACTATTTTGTGATGCATAAATCTTTCATTTTATAAAGATCCTGTATTTGCCCTATTACCAGCAGGGTTTCGACAGTTTAATTTCTCTAGAGGGCATTATTGGAAGAGCTTTTTGTGACTTGCTTTGTAACTCTAAGTTCACGACATGAGTATTGTGCTTTATGGATATACAGTGTATGCTGTATATTATATATATATATTAAAATGTTGTGGCTATACATTGCCATAGCATGTTTGCATTTCTAATTAGACAGTAATATTAACTTATTTTAGTTATTTATTTAGACTTGCATTCCTTGCTATGGTCATACTCAACAGGAATCATGATCACTTGTTCACCTACCAGTGACCAGAGCATTCTGGTTTTACTCCTAAGGTCTGCATGCTGACACTGAGGGTTCTCATGTAGCAGAAACGCTAATATCGGCAGAGTTTCTTTGTAGTGTTGCTCAATTTTTGTAAAGCAAGCTGCCCTGTGGGACATCCAGAGACTTAGTGGAATCCCCCCAAAGTTGTTGGATAACTTGGCTGGCCTATACACTGGTACTGTGAGTGCTGTGCAGACTGGAGGCAGAACCTCTGCGTTTTTCCCAGTTGATTCTAGGGTTTGTCACAGGAGTGTTGTTGCTCCTACTCTGTTTCAATGCTTGTATGGACTTGGTGCTGGGCAGGGTCATAGGGTCTAGAGGTTGTGGGGCATCTGTTGGTGAAGAAAGATTCACTGATCTTGAATTTGATGACAATACTGTGATCTTTGCAGAGTCAATAGGGGCTCTGATTGGGGTTCTTGAGAGACTTAGCAAGGAGTCCGAGTGTCTGGGCTTGCAAGTGTCCTGGATAAAAACCAAGATCCAGGCCTTTAATGACCTCTTGGGCACAGCTATCAGCAGTGTGTCTGTCTGCGGAGAGAGAGTCGACCATGTCGAGAGGTTTACTTACCTCAGCAGCATCATTCATGTCACTGGTGACTCTTCCTCTGAAGTCAATAGACGGATTGAGAGAGCATCATGGGTCATGAGGTTGTTGGAAAGAGATGTATGACACTCCTAATATCTTTACAAAAGGATGAAGGTACAAGTCTTTAGAGTCCTGTTTTGCTGTATGGTTTGCAAAACATGGATGCTATCCAGTGAACTGAGATGAAGACTGAACTTCTTCAGTACTGTGACTCTTTGGAGAACTTTTGGGTACTTCTGGTTTGACTTTGTGTCGAATGAGCAGTTGCTCATGTAGTCCCGAATGAGGCACATTACCTGCATTGTAAGGGAGTGTCAGTTACAGAACTGCGGTCATGTGGTACGATTCCCAAAGGGTGATCCAGCTCACAGGATCCTCACTGTTGGA
The DNA here is from genome assembly GCA_026402145.1 of Polypterus bichir lapradei. Lineage (NCBI taxonomy): Eukaryota > Metazoa > Chordata > Cladistia > Polypteriformes > Polypteridae > Polypterus > Polypterus bichir. The sequence goes on from JANRMT010062836.1 coordinate 14,536,908, forward strand.
GACCCAAGCTGCTGGACAAGGCCAAGGCGATGCCCATGTAACACTTGGCTGCGGCAGATACAAGGGGGAGTCAAGCTAAAGTTAGAAAATGGGATTTATTGGAAAATGGAATGAACCTTAACAAAACTGATAATGTAATTTCTCAATGTACAAAAGTCTTCACCCTTCTCAATGCACATGTGCCACCTGCCTGGAAGTACCTAGATTGCAGCAAAATAAAAGGCTTTGTGTTGTTCTCGCAACCACTCATGTATTGCTTTCTTCACGTAGTCATCTGTCTTGAATCGATGACCATCCAGATATTTTTTAGCAGTCCAAAATGGTGCAAATCACATGGTGCCAAATCTGGTGAAAAAGGGGGATGTGGCAATACCTCAAACTTCAGGTTCCCTAGACAAGCCTTGGTGTTCTTAGTAGTGTGTGGGCAGGCAATGTCTTGAAGCAAAAGGACTCCTTGAGTCAGCAGTCTCCACCGCTTGGATTGAATAGCAGGCCTCACATTGGTCTCCAGCAACTCAAAGTAACTTGCACTAGTGACTGTAGTACCCCTCAGCATGTAGTGTTCAACAATTAATGGGGTGCGCAATATGCATTTTAATAAATTCTGCTCTGGATTTTTTATGTTTTTCTTTCAACAGTGGAGTCCTCCTGGGTCTTCCTCCATTGAGCCCACTGTCACTCAAAAAGTCACAGATGGTGCGATCAGACACTGGTGGACCTTGACCTTGAAGTTCAGCTTGTATCTCTTTGAAAATTGTCCTTGGTATTTTGTCTACCATTTTCATAATCCTTCTGCCCATTCTGTGATCGATTTTTCTCTTACAGCTGCATTCAGGGAGGTTGGTGACAGTCCCATGGACTTTAAACTTCTTAATAACCTTTCCAACTGTTGTGACAACAGCTAGTTTGAAAAATAACTCTAATCCAGTTATTTATGATCCTTTCCAGGGTTGCCAACAAATGTGCTCAGATCATTTTAGAATATTTTTGTAGAGCAAGCAATACTTTATCTCTTTTCACACTTGCTTTGCTTTACACAATGGCATATCAAAGGCATGCAAGTATACATAGGACAACTGCTTAACATATAATCACCTTTCAGGAGGCATATGTAAGAGTACCAACAAATTTGCCTATTTCTGTGAGACCATGCTCAGTTAAGACTTATAATTTCCCTGTGTTGCCACACAGAAACACTTTCCAGTATTTAACTGCAAGAAAATGAAGTACAAATGTCCTCGGATTTCATTCCTGCCCAATCTGGTTTGAGGTTTCTGCCAGATTGCTTTAACTCTACCCAAATAATTAGGAAAGGCATCCAAATCATGAATAACGAGATGTAAATCCAGTACCTGCATTAACACATTCATGCCCTGCTACTGTTATGGTGGCAAAAGAAGGATTCAAGAAATGACCTGGGAGATAAAAAGATCATAAGGCAGGCTAAAAAGATGACCAAAATCCAATGCACCAACCAGTCAGAAAAAACAAAACTAAATCCTAATGTTAAAGTATTCTTAGAAGGGACTTTTAGATTCTGTTTTTGGTAGGGCAAGATAAAAAGTTAAGAATCTAAGCCAAGTAAGAATCCAAAGACATGCATGCCACCAACTTATATAGGTGGGCTGTGATAATGTAATATGTCACATGACTTGCAAGTCTTGTAACTGTCACCCAGTAGTGGGAAGTAATTCATTGTACTCTTACTTGAGTCATTTTTTTCAAGCATACTTTTTACTTTTACTTGAGTAGTTGCATTGTAAGATACTTTTACTATTACTTAAGTAATTTTTGTCTGCACTATAATACTGCTACCTGAATAGATTTTTAGTAGTTTTTCCAGCTGTGCTGTCAATAGGCGTAATAATAATAAACAATTTGGCCATCACTATGAGCAATGAGCACAAAATGGCATTGAGCAGAAATCAAAATGGAGCCATGTTAATGACCCCAATCAATTTTAAATTTAGAAATACAAATATAAAATAAATTTACACTGTAAGTGAGTGAGGGTCAGGAAAGGCAGGTTATGACACCTGTGTTCCTATACTCTTACTTCAAACTGAGAGAAAAGTGATAGAAAAGTTAACTGTTTCCGTGTGCCATATGCATTTATCTCCTCTGTCCAAGAATACTGGAAATTTTCAAAGAACTTCAACATTTGTTGAGTTATAAGCTTTTTTAAGGTGATGGTGAAATGAAACAACTGGCTCTTCTTTCTTCTAAGTTCATTGGCTCCTTCATGGCAATCTTCCTAGCTGGTGACTCCCTGAGGCTTTCCACTGGAACAATTATCCACCATTTCAGCTACTATGAATTATTTAGGAGTTGCAGAGTGGCATCAACTGAGCTTTTGTCTTGAGGACATCTTCTATAGACAGGTAGATTGTGAAAGACATGTGCAGAGGATTTTGGTATGCAGGGGGTCAAAAGAGGAGAAAGTATCAAATACCAAGGTAGAATTTATTACATTATCCTGGACGTAAAAGGGAGTCTGCTTGTATTTCTGTGTTTTTTAAATGAACAGGAAGTTTGGTTGCAAGTTCTGATGCATTAGAATATCCACAGCATTGACAAAAATGGCTATCCATAATTGATTATTATATTTGATTAAAGGATTAAAAGCATTACACCTCTCAAATGACTGTATATTTTATTTACATGATTTAACACATCTTATCAATAGAACAGAGAAAATGAAAGAATTATCTTATTATATGGAATACCAATTGCAATCTCCTTCCATCTTAAGAGCAAGAGTTCACATAACAGCACATCAAATCAAAGTTTTTTCCCGTTATAGGTGTCGCAAGAGGTTTCTTAGGAAGCCACTGGAAATTATCATGTTATTAATTTTTTTTTATGTATAGCTCTTGTTTATTAGGCTTTCAAAAAGAGGAACCTGCCACGGACGCCTGGAGTGCTTCCGGGGCAAAGGGCAGCACTAGCACCAGGAAGTGCTGCCGGAAGATTGTCATTAGTTACCTGGAACACATCCGAGCAGGAATAAATAGGGACCGCCTACTTGCACTCAGAGACCTTGGGTCGGGAGTGGGAGCAGGACAAAGCTCCCAGGAGGAGAGTAGAGGCGGCTAAGGACTGAGACAGAAAGAAGTTCATTGTGGAGATTATTGCTGAATGCTTTGTATGGTGTTTGGGACTGAAACTTGTGTGTAATGGTGCTTAATAAACGTGTGAGATTTATAAAGATGTGGTCTCCGACTGGTGGTGTCCGGGCAAGTCTCACACCCTTTAAAAGTCTCCACCTTTTCCCTATTTCCTCAGTTCTGTTTTGGACTCGGTTTTGTGCACATCAGTGCTGTATTTATTTGAATGACTTTGCAGCCAGGAAATCAGTTATACGGGTGGCTGCCCCAAACCTTTCTATGACTCTGAGTCAAATTTGTGACAATATATATATATATAGTGGAACAAGCCCTGGACACAGACAGGTAGACATGTTTTAAATAACCACCACACGTTTATTTACACTATTAATATTTACAATAAAGTGCACACAACCCACTTCACTCCAAAGTCCAGGCCTTTCTCACACTGCCTTTCTCTTCTGGCCGCCTCCACTCCTCTCCTCCAAGACTTCATCCTTCTTCCACCTGACTCCATCCATCGAATGGAGGGAGGCGGCCCCTTTTATACACACCCGGATGTGCTCCAGGTGCCTTCCGGCAATCTTTAACCGGCACTCCCCAGTGTGGTGGAAGAACCGGCTGCGCACCCGGAAACACTCATGTCCTCAATCCCCCAGCACTTCTGGGTGTGGCGGAAGTGCTGAGGTCCAGGGCTCCAAAGGCATCGGGGCGCCCCCTGGCGATGACCACGGGCCCCTACAGGGTTGACCTTCCAAGCTCTGTACCCGTGGTCCCCAAAGCCACCAGGGCAGTCGCCTCTTCGTGGTCTGGAGGAGGCACAAGCCCTCCTCCGGTCCTCCTGGCTGTCCAGCCACTCGCCACAATATATATATAGAGAAAGAGAGGTTAGGATACAGTGCATTGCCTCACCCACATAGAAAAAAAAGGCAGTGTGCCCTGTGGTTACTCTCTCAGGTGGGCATTAGCATATCATAATCTCTTGACCAATAGTGTGAGTTTTCTGCATTCGACTTATACGACTGACATTATAAAATACCAGAAATTATATGGTAAAATCAGGTCCCAACTTATCCATGGGAGAACTTATCTGTGAGTATATACAGCAAACAAAAAACAAAAAGACAATGGACTTAGAAATAAGAAGAGGAGTCAAAGATACTAGCAAGGACAAAGCCAACATTATCAATATAACCATTTCGTCAAATCCCAATACATAAGAAATCTCAATCAAAACACCAAAAAGTTCTACTGTATATCCAAAAATTCAAAAGAATCTTGAACGGCTGCATAATTGCAAAACTGGGTTCAATGAGGTTGCAGAAATGATGTCTACATCCAGTTGACAAATGATTCTAACAGGATGTTATCGCTAGCAGAAGGAAGCCAGGATTGTCCAAAACAGCATCTCCTGAAAAGAACAAAATGGTGACATGACAATATTAAAAAGTATCAATAAAATAGTAACAAATCTAAAATGATCAAAATTAATTCAGCAGCATTCAAAATCTCAAAAATGTAGGTGAATAAAATTAGTTTTTGTTAAACACAAAGTTGTTAGTACGATACCCTTGGTGAGCTATTTTTGTTCACTTCTCATGACAAGTCTGAAAATTCTCACCGTGACCATTCTGAAATGCTTAACATGACCTGCTACACGTGTTCGCTGCATTGCCGCAGATCTTTTTCAAGCTTATGAACTTCTACACACTCCACACACCCTCATTCTGGAAATTGAATCTGCCGTGCAATTGTTACTGCGCTATTCACCATTGTCTGTTATTGGGAATGTACGTGCTATGCGCAGAATGCCACGGGGTCCCCCTTGCTTGTCAGTCATGTGTTGGTGCTTTGCAGCAAATGAAATTCGAAGAGTAAACCCCATCAGATTGAATAAATCGGTTTTAAACAGTGTAGTAACCTGTGTTACTTTTCGTTGCTTTTTTTTGTCTTTTTGTCTACTTTTAATAATGTACATGGGAAAGACAATCGTGCTTTCAAGAGATCAGTGAGATCCTAAATGTTGTGATGCTGCCAATTCAGAATTTCAAAAAGTGAGAGAAGTCTCAATCAATCAATCAATCAATAAAAGCTGAACTTGCTCTCTACACAGGTCTACACCAAATGGTCTTCACCACTTAAATCAGCCTTTAACCCTTTTCAAACACGAGTCTAGCAATAGTCTGCCTGCAGATAGTAGTGGCAGCAGATAAGAAGTCAGTGGAGAGGTAGAGGTGGGTTCAGGGGAATGAAAACTGGAAGTAATGTTATGGGTCTCCTTGCTGTCAATCATCGGATCTCTAGGTGAGAAAAGAGGAGAGACATTGGTAGACAATACCACCCATCAGGCTCAGGGGTGGAATTACAGTCAAATGAGACCTGACTACCTGAAATATAAAGGCTAAGGGTGGTCCCTCAGCAGTGACATAATGGTGGCTTCACTTCTTGGGGGTTCCACCCACAGAAAACAAGGAACACAGACCAACAACATAAATGCACAATACATAAATACTAAGTTATAAATAAACATGATAATACCATGTGGCGGATGACCGGGAACCATGCCCAGCCGGGACTCCCCTTCAGTATATGTTATGGGGGAGCAAACATGGGCTACCCAATACCTCCCCCGGGATGCTAGATGGCAACCCCCCTAGGATGCAACGCTGCCTCGGACTCCCACAGGGCATCATGGGAGTTGGAGTTTGGTGCAGCCCTGTTGGGATCTGCAGGCACCGCCAGTGGGTGCTGCAGCAGGAGCTGCTGTGCCCTTATGGACAGTGTTTTCGCCACAGCCGGAAATGGGCAATCAAACACCTGGAGCACTTCCGGGTGTCTTATAAAAGGAGCCAGCAGTCATCACTCGAGGAGCCAGAGTCAGGAGGAGGGAGACAAAGCTGCCAGGGAGGAATGGAGGATTTAAAGGAGAAGATTTGTGCTTGTGCTTTTGTGTGTTTGTGGGACTGTGTTGTGCTAGAGGGACACGGGGAAGACATGGCCCCCAGGTGAAGAAAAATAAAAAGTTTATTTTACGTGTGCCTCCACTGTTGGTCTGTGTTGGGTCAGCGCTGATATAGCGCCTTGTCACAACCAGCAAAAACTACATGACAAATAATAATTCAAAACAACAGAAGTAAGAAAAATATACTTGAGCCAGATAATTAACTCTACATCATGGATGTAGGATGATAAACCAAAATTGTAGTACATAGGCATAGCAAGATAGTCAAAAACAATAAAGTACTTAGCGAATGGAGTAAAAATATAAATTTAAAGGCATGGTCAAAATACAGAAGTTTTGAACCACAAATCAATTACTATTCTCACACAAAACTCATGCAAGGGTTTTAAGTTGTATCCACAAAATTGTACAAGCAGGTAGTGTATAATGCTGAGCTTTTTACTTTCAGCCTGATGCTGTCACGTGCCACACACTTCCGACTGACCTCACCTAGCCAGAGCATGGCAACAGAAATGTCTTAAAATGCAGGCGCCCATAAGAAAAACAAGATGAAGCCGCGGACAAGTGTAGTTCTTATTTAACATTGTTAAAAACATGTCAAAAGAAAAAATCAATTTAACAACTGGATTCCTTGGCCTCCAAAATGCCCAAATATTTTTAAAGAGCAAAGTAACATTTTTTTTAATTAAAAACAAAATGCAGATCATGACATAAAGGTGCCCCATATAATACTTTCAGATCTGATCTAACTTACTTTTTTCTTCCATCAGCTGTTGTTGTTTGGACACAGTAACAGTTGTCTGCTGTTGTTTTGGAATGCCATTACTCAATGTAAATTTAAGGTCAAGGTTGCAATTAAAATGTACTAGATAATGATCAAGCTCAGAGGCAGACCTTTATGGGTCAGAGAAATAACAGATTAATGATGAACAAACACTAAGGAAGACAGAACTGGGTGTCAGTCTCCCAGGATCATAAATGATAGCAACAAGGTGCTACTGTATTTAGACAGTCCTTTTCAGGGTGAAAGGGACCATTAGATTGCAGGGATGCATTGGAATGTGGGGGGGAGCTCAGAGGAGTTTCATTGCACTAAGCTCAGTCCCAGACACAGCTCCAAAGTTGTACTGGAAGTACTTCAGGGCTGGGGCTTAGAAGGACCTCCTTATCGGAGGCCAACATGGAGTTGGGAGAAGAGGAGCAGAAGTGACACAGACTCATCTGGCAACGAGAGGCCAGAGTTGTTGCCGATGGAGGAAAGACTAATTCAAGGATTTTGGGGAGTGCTACAGTTGTAGGAAACTGGAGTGCTCTCCTTAAGAATTTAGAGAAGGACTGTCATACTACAGTGTATTGGTGTTATTGCCACTCATTGCGTGATTCTACACTTGTTTGTGTTTATTTTGTGGTCCAAATAAATGCCCATCTTTTTTAGTAGCTCAGCTTCCATTCTTATTCTAGGTCCAGGGTCTTTTTAAAAGTAGCTGCAATGCTCACATTTAATATTCTCCAGGGTTATGGAGGTAAAAGGCTATTAAGGAAACATTGGCAGTAAAGAAGAAACAGCCTTGGACAGTCTATCACAGGAGTCACTTACACCCACATTTACATTCACATTCGGAAGCAGTCCAAAAAAAAGCTACCAGTCATTCTAACATGTACATTTTCAGGATTGCAGGAGGAAATACAGAGTATTAGAGAAATGACACAGAGAAAAGGGAGGATGGGTTGTAAGATATAATAATGATCATTTTTGTCCTTCAGTTTCCATTTATTCATGATATAAGTCTTTAAGTGCAGGGCTGTGTTATGTGGTTTTAAATTTGTTGGATGGGAGAGGGATTATGATTTGGAACAACCATGGATACAGCACTTTGAACAGCATGGGCATTGTGCACAGGGATCAGCACTGGTGGCTTGTTATAAAATACTGGAATCGTGCCCTTGACAATTCTAATAAACTCCTGCTTACATTATGGAAGGGACAGGAGGAAAATATGAGATCACAGGGATTTAATGTGAATACAACTGAGTGAAAAGTACTGCTTGTTATGTGCCTTTAATGTGCATAACAAATCAAGTTAGTTCTGCAAATTGCACATTGTCCAATTTATGAAATATTGACTTGAAATAGTAAATTTAAGTGTAAATGTCAAGTAGATTTTCATTTGAAATATCACACATATAATCGAATATAATCATGCGTGAAATGCAGTTCATAGTGATACAGTTTAAATTAATATGCTCTATTTTTTATTATTATTAATGCTGTTCCTGGCAAAACCATAGTGAGAAAAGCACATTACTGTTCTTTATTTACAGTGTTATTATTTTCAGGAACCTTTTACCTACAGTTGTAGGTGTCATAGGTAGTTAGCAACCTTTCACTAAATGGTTTTATTTAAAGGCTTCTTTTTTATTTAGTGGCACATCAAGTTCTACCTGTTTGTTGCCCTAAGGAAAAGAGCGCCAGTGCAGCAACACTCATCTTCATGGCCAACCGAAAACTGCTTAGTACCTCTGCCAAAAACAGCTAAAAAGGGAATGTACATACTTCCTGGTTATTATGAAATGAAAACACCTGTCTGAAAGGCCAGTGTGTGTAAAGGGTGAGGTACTTCAATGTGGACTCTTTCAGATCCCCAGCAGTTTAAGTTTTATATGAAGCCTTCAAAAGGAAACTCAGCAATGGCTTACTTAGGTTAAAGGCGGCTCCTGATTCCAATTAAGTCTAAAATATACCTTGTAGAATCACTGGGGAGACTTCCAATACATCAGACAGTTGGCGGAATGACAAGCATATCCAGTTCTCTGAATAATTTTTTATATAAGCAGCATTGCTTGGAAGTTCCTGGAATAAATGAAGCATGACTCAAAATTACCTGTAACTTCAAAACATTTACATTAACAAAGGTCATGATTCTTTTCTCTTTTCACAACTAATAAAAAGTTTATGGATGTGGTGAAGGACGACATACAGGTGGTGGATGTAACAGAGTAAGATACAGGGGACTGGAAGATATGGAAAAAGATGATCTGCTATGGCAGCGGCTAATGGGAGCGGACAAAAGAAGACCAAGAAGTTTTTCAGCCCACAACTACTTGCTTAATAATGTAGTGGGAAGCCCAGTAAGAACCAGAATGGCAGGTGTTATTTGGCTTAAGCCTTGGGGAACCAGGGCACAGTAAAGACCAAAATATCTACAGACAGCCCAGGCAAATGTTGTATACTGCAGAAGAAAAAAGAAATAAGTCTATATACTGTTCATATTGTTAAGCCGAATTAACATTTAGAGATATCTCAAAATGAATTTCAAATATCTTAAAATGTATTTTACCTTTTGAGATATCTGAAACTCGCCTTGAGATGTCTTAAACTGATATCCTTTACATTTTAAGATATCTGCAATACATTTTGAGATATCTCAGATACATTTCAAGATATCTCAAATACGTTTTTAGATATCTCAAAATAACTGTGTCTGCATTTCAAGATATCTCAAATGAACTTTTAGATATCTTAAATTGACCTTGCAAGCATTTTAAGATATCTTAAGTGTGTTTCATGATATCTCAAAATCATTTCCTGTAAAATGTTCTATTATTTCAACGAGAGTTCTTGTTTAATATAAGATATCTTGAAATATATTTGAGATACTTTAAAATAAGCAGGAAGTGATTTTGAGATATCTTGAATTATATTTCATATATCTGAAATTGTACATGAAGCTGTTTTGAGGTACCTGGAAATGTATTTCAGATATAATAAATTGTATTGTAGGTATCTGAAAATGCTATTGAGATATCTTGAAATAATTTCATGTCTTTTTGAACATATCCCAAAATGTATTTGAGATATCTTGAAATACAATTTACATTATTTTGAAATACATTCTAAGGTATCTGAAGTGGAGCAGAGATCCATTTTCAGAAATCATGAAATGAATTTGAGGTATGTAAAAATGTGTTTAGATATCTCAAAAACTGTAAATTTCAAGATATCTTAAATACTTTTCAAGATATCTTAATTATATTTCAGGATATCTTAAAAAAAACTTTCCGCTCATTTTAAGATATCTCAAATTCATTCAGTTGTTGTTGTTGTTGTTGTCCCTGTAGAAACTGTAATGCTATCCATGACTCTGGAAGCAGTTCCAGAGCAAGGCCAGAGGTAAACTAATGAGCGAGCTTAAGACTATGTCACAATCAGTTCTTAGTGGAGTGTGGAATTGAGAAAATAATCAGCAGTTAAGAAGAAAGAAAGAACAATGAGAGAGAGAAGGAAGTCAGGACAGCAATAGATAGAAGGAATATAACAGAAGAGACAAATAAGTGGACAATTTACCTACTGTATTAGTAAGACTTGGAGTAGCTTACAGTGTTTGTTTTGTTCATTGTTTTGCTTTTCATTTTGACTTGCCCATGTTTATTCCTTCCTATGTATTATTTTCTCCAATGAATGTACTTCTTTCTAATATTTTGGCCTCTTCTACCCATGCGACTTGAAGTTAGAATAATTTAAAGGTCTCTTTTAAATATCATAAAAGGCAACTAAAGAAGACTGCCATCAGGAAGGGCATCTGGATGTAAAAAACAAGTCTGTCACAGCTGTCCTTTTAAGGGTGTGGGGGCAGCTGGCCACCATGGGGGTATTCAGAAAATGGATGTTAAACCTGGGATATCTTTCAAGTACAATCATCTAAGTGCATCTTTTCACCATTAATTGGTCAGGATATTATCATTCTTGTGGTGTTATAACTATAAGGTAGTGCAATGGGATGTAGTTTTATGTGGTCAGACTCTCATATTGATTAGTGTGTATGTCCATAAATGAACAAATACTCTTCACCATTCCCTATGAAGCAAAATAAAAGACCCCTTTGTTTTAAATAGGATTTCCCCCAAATCCTCCCCGATTAGGTACGTTTCTGCACAAACATAGTGACAAGAGGCCTAAAACACAGGTCTAATTATGGCACTACTATGAGGTGGATGGCTTGTATTGTGTTTGGCAAACAAATCTCTTACAAATGCTGGCAATACTGGAGAGCCTTTTGTTTTGGAAATTGGTTTAAGTCGGGTGTGGTAATGCTAAACTCCAAATAGGAACCTTTAATACCAACCATGTAAGAAAAGCAGTCCTAGTCTCTTGGATTTGGGGAATGGTCCTTTAGTTTAGTTGTCTGGTCACTTATTTTTTGTACTGTCATGTTACATTTTATTATAGCTGACTCCTGCTTTAAACTCTGTTCTTGGGGTTCAGAAGAGGAAGTTATGTTGGTTGTCTTCTGAGGACTGGAAGTGGTTTTAGGATGAAGGTTCTTCGGCTGATCTGCAGGGAAAGAGGAGAAAGAGTTAGAGGGCAGCACCAGCCCCTGGTCTTATTTGAGCCCATAAACTGTCTGGCAAGCTCATGTGTATGACAGAGCAAATAAAGTTAACAAGCATAATGAACTGAATTGCAATGTCTTTTTTCTTCTTGCCAGCATCAATGGCAACGAGAAGTACCAGTGTTTTTTGTAAATTAGTTTTGTAAATTAATTATTTTTTGCCATTAGTTTAATTCGAAGCCCATATGGAGGCCCTGGAGTTAGCCAAACAGCATCCCTCTGTGTTCAGTGTTCGACTTACATAAATTGTCTCCTTGGTGTCCATAGCGCACAGTCAGTATTATTACTTTGAGATCCTGGGAATGGATTGGGCAGTCCTCCTCAGTGTCTGGGGCATGCACTTCTTTAATTACCAAAAGGTATCACTTGGTGTCCAGATAAAAATTAACATTTATATTCACTATACAGCCCAGTACTGTTGATTTAGAGTAGATGTAGTAGTAGTAGTAGTACTAGTAGTACTACTACTAGTAGTAGTAATAGTTGTAGAAAACTAGGACTAGAAGTAGATCTGTTTTAATTTCCACAAGAGGATTATATTTCATAATTATAATGAGTGGTCATTACTTTTTGCATAAAATGAGTGTTTTTTTAGATTGTTTAGTTTAAAGTTTAAGAATATTTTGTGTATGTCATATATGTATGAGACAGTCAAATCTCTATAAATAAAGTAAATTATATTCATTGCATGCAAAGTTTTGTTTATGTAAATATTTCTGGAAAAGGAAGTCCATAGCTTTCACCAGATTCTTAAAGGTGTCCATGACTCAAAAAAGGTTAAGTATCACTGCACTAGATAGTTCTCAAAAAAAAAGTTTTTGGCACAACAAAACCAAAAATAGAATCCATAGCAACATGAGAAATAATATTTGTGAGATAACAAGAATATTAAACAAAGAGCACACTTGACCCAGGGAAGGAGCCCTGCTCTCTTTATAGGTTTGGATCCACTAGACAGTCCTCATCCCCGGAAGCCTAGTCCTAAATGTACTGCCACCAACTCCCAAGTTTTTCCCTGCAGGTTGGAGGGCCTACATGCAGGGATGGATGCAGATTAACGTCATACCCAGGATGGAGCAATTGAAGGTTAAGGGCCTTGCTCAAGAGTCCGTCCTGGGTTGGTGGCGGAATTGGCACTCCAGCCACCATAAAAAACCTCACACAGTTCCACTCCATCTGAACTAGTGTGGTGCTGAGGTGTCACCCGTTGCATGGCTGCACTCGAATCCTAATCTGGATCCTGAGTTGGTTTGTCATGTGGTGGGTGCAGCAATGCGCTGCAACACTGGATGCATTTCCAGGTTCAGTTTAAGAAAAGCCTGCCTACTCTCCTCAGAGAGTCAGGAGGCAGAGGGTGACACTCAACAGGAGGATGGTGTGTTTTAATTGGCTGTGTTCACTTGAAAAGGTTGGTGCCAATTAAAAAAAAAAAAAACTTTATTTGAACCCAGAGTTATATTGGGTGACATTGTGACATTGTGGAGCCCCCTACATGCTATTATATTAACATGTACCAGAATGTTGTTAAAGAGACATATTTATGAGTCCCCCACACCCAACTGGATCCACTAATTACTTTAGTTACCCTTTATGTTCATTTTGATTGTTTAATTTCTTGCCTCTTCTTAATTTTTGTTTTTGTTTATCACTTTTGGTACTAACTGATTTCATTTTCTTCCTTTTGCATTATACATTCTTTATTCTGTTACTTTTATTTTAACTCAGTAATTACATGCATTAATTTCAAGTTTATTTTTGTGGTTCTTCTTGAGTCGGGAAGTGTTTTGCTATAGTTTTAGCCTTTCCTGTTAGGGATTAATCATAACAGGAAACAATCCTGGCACCAGTCCATTGAAGGGTCCACTCATGCACACACTAGCAGAGCCAGTTTGAAATAGATGATTAACCTAACCTGCAGATTATATAGGGATGTAGGAGGAAAGCTGGAGTACTTGGAGGAAAACCCTTGAAGACATGGGGGAGTTCATAAGGAGAATATCCAGACATATGACTTGAACCTGGGATGCTGGATGCATGCAGTGGCATTCCTACCTACTTTACATCATCCCTCCTTTGCATTTTTTTGAAAGAGTGGCATTATTTAATTGTGAGAGGACCTTCAGGCTGTCCCTTTATTACAAACTGTTGAAAAGAAGGTCACATTAAAATATTATTATTATTTTGCTGTTGTGTTATTAGTAATAAGATATTCCAGATGAAAAATACTGTCGTATCTAATTGTAAAATTTGATTCATCTTATTTAGTCTACTATATGTACCAACTATGCTGGTGATTATTCCTAATATGTTTACACACTGATGCAGAAGTTCAAAGTTTATATTTTTCAGTATAATATGTGGAAATGGGTACTGGCTGGCTTCAAGCAGAATTTGGTTTTAAAATGCCTGTTCTCAAAATGATGTGGTTGCTGATAGTCACTAGTATGTTTTTGAAACAAACTTGAAATGTGTCTGCTGAGCTGATCTAGTATTATCTAGTGGATAAGATGTTCTTAATCTGGCTGTAAAGACAAGACAATAGCTCCTAATGGAAGCTCCTTGGAAGGTCAGATTCACTATCCTGAAGCCCATTAAGTAATTACTAGAAGCAGGCTGATTAGCAATATAACATGACGTGAATAATGTTGAAGGCTGAATAAAGGAGGACTACAAAGATGAAAGTGTAAGAGTAGTTTTGGAAGATATATTGTTCAGACTGTTTTTTTTTTAATTGCAGTACTGACACGTTTTCATTATTTTTTTTATTGTTGTACAGCTTTACATTCAACTGTTTGTGCTATCCTAACCACTCTAAATCTATCGCACATATTTAATTAATTTCTGATAACCATGATGAACCAATAGCAGACTTTTCACAACATCTGCCTGCCATATCTTGTTTTTTATTGAGCAGTTTTATGATTTTTTTTTTACTTTAAAGCACTATTTCCCATAATAAAGCAAAGTTAGCAGTTTACTCCTACATATTGTAACAACAGAAATTTAAAACAGTGAGAAGGATCAAAAACAGATATTGTCTGTTCAGCTTCTGATTGGTGCAGAAGGGCTGCACTTAAAAATATTTTTGAAAAGTAATGAAATATCATGCTGTCTCTTACTGGATTGATTTAAAAAGAAAAGAGCTAACAATGACAACATTTATTATCATTAAAAATTAAAAAATACCAATGTGCTTTGATCGTTAATAATTTTCTTCAATATAGTATCTCATAAATAGCAGTAAAAAAGGCGCAGAGCTACAAGCAACTGTCGCTGGGGCCATGCAGCTTGAGCAGACATGAATAATTAAATATCATTACAGAACACAAGATTGTAATAGTAGTCAAGCCAAAAAGTTACTATTAATTTAATATCTACAAAATCATATTCCTAATGTGTGATTTTTAGGAGGAAAACACATTTTTACAGGCATTAAAAAGGAGCAGATGTGCTTGTTTGTTTTTTAAAAACTATTTTATTTTTGAACAGTTACTTCCTTTTTGACTTGATTTGTGGGAAACAGTGAGCATTGTTTGAAAGACTAAGTGCAATATTTTAGGGCTGCAGGCATGGGTGGAGTTTGACATTTAGGCTTGGCTGGGACCAGACAACCCATTAAAAATACAGTAATTGCCCTTTTTTAAGAGTCACAAATGTAATGGTAAGTATTTTTTATCTAATTCCAAGTCAAATGATATAAATTGCTCATAATACTGTAATGCATGGTACACATAGGCTGGCAGCCTGACCAGGATTGAACAGTGACCTTTACTCCAGTGCAATGAAAGGATGGGGGAGATCAATATTACTGAACATTTCCCCCCTCCAGTACACTAGGTGGCAGCCTCTCTAGGTTAGGATTCCCACACAGAAGAAGAATGCTGTACAGTAGTTCTGTGGGGCAGCCCTGTTGAGTTCCATGGAGGCTGCCAGGGGGAGCTGCTGGGATTCACATTCCCTACATTCAGGACCTTCCTTTTGACCCAGAAATGCTTCCAGCAGGCTATGTCCTAGTACTGTTAGCACTCTCAGGTCATAGTTAAAAGGAGCTACTTGATCTCATCCAGGTGAATCACAGTTGGAAGAGGAGTGTGAGTTGAGGAGAAAGGAAAAGAAAAAAATTATTTTGCTGTGCTGTATTGGGCTTCTTTAAAAGAAACTTGATAAAGATATTTTTGTAAATAGAACTGAGACTGTTTTGGTGCAGTTGTGTCTGGGGTTTGGGTGACGTGCAAAAAAGAGTTGCTTATGAACAAAGAATTAAATACCATTCCTTGATTATTAACATACTTACTTATAGCTGTGGCCTTAAAAATATTTTGTAGTTAAAAACAACCCTTTATTGGGGACTTATTTTAATAATATATACATCCAATTGCAGTCCCTCCTGACCCCCTTAAACTCCACCTAAGCATGCAGTTGATGAATGCTGAATATCTAAACAAACTAGTTTTACAAAAAAAAACTTGAGAGGGCTCCTGAAATTCTTTATATCATTTTTTGCTATTTCTGAAATAAAGTTAGGATGAAAGAAATCATCTGGAACTCACACTTCAGTAAGATGGCCACCATGAAACATGGCAAAATCATCTAGAATGGCTTCAGAATAAAAGGAAACCATTGATATCACCATAAATGGTTTACACTAATAAAGACAAAACAACAAAGTATACATTTCCTTAGTATATCTGTCTGGTAATGACAAATATATTCTGTGATTTTGGAAGTAAGGGAGAAGGAAACTTGGTCTACTCACTTGCTGAGGTGCTGGGGAGATCGTGATACATTGCATTTTGATTAGCAGAACATTTAAGATTCTCACTGTACTTTGTTTGTATGAGAATAATGACCCAATACACCTATGAACAAGGAAAAAAAGTTTTTTTTCACAAATACGCAACAAAAATAAGTATATTCTCAAGCCCCCTGAATACAATTCAAGGCCATAAATGGGCCTGCCAGGCATGAACTAATCTAAAAGAGGTACCAGTTCATCAGAGAGTCCCATACTTCTACTCATTTAGGATCATTTTAGAATGGTTGAATAACCTAACACTTCTTTGGGTCTTGGGGAGGTAAACACCTACAGTTATAGGTAGAAAGGGCAAACTCTACACTGACAATGACTAGGCATTTGCATCGAACCACGGGCACTTCATTCATGTTGCAGCAACCCTGCCACACTAAAATAAAAATAATACACATAGAAAAAAATAATTGAGACCAGAATCTGATAATGGCCCTTAAGTGTGATTTGTAGAGAAAAACATATATTCACTTATTGGACACATCTGCGAAAATTCGTCCTGATTTTGTTTAAGCATGAACAGCCATTATGTGGCAAAAACATAATTACTAGAATTTTTTTGTTCCAGATGAATACAGCATGTTGTCATAACCCAGATATAGGGATCAAAAACACAGGAAGCTCGCAAAACTTTAAACCAAACACGAATAACTCAATGACTGAGTGCCTTTGATAGTAAGGAATATTAACACAATCAGCATAAACGCTTATCACACGGCCCATAGGCACGGAGGCTACTAAACAACTGGGAGGTGTAGGATGGAACATACCACCTGAGGGAGACAAGGGTTATGGGCATATTTATCAATGTTCTTGAGTGCATGAAAAAGAGGAAGTAGCTTGAGTTATTATTATTATTAATATATTGATTTTCAGATTTTGTGAAACATTTACAAGTAATGATAAACTGTTAAGTGAATATAATGATAAAACGTAATCAAGTTGACTTCTCATTGCTAAAAATTGAGCACTAAAAAGAAAAATGCCTCAGTTAATTCAGGATTTAAGGAAATTGTTGTGAGATCTCTAGGCCAGAGATCACTGAAGTAAAAAGAGGGATTTTTTTTTTATTTGACCAAAAAAAAGAGGAAAGAGGCAACAGATAAATGCAAAAACAGGCTAAAAGTCAGACAAGAGAAGACAAAACAAACTGGCAACTAGGTTTAAAATGAGAGGAGAAATGTAAGGTCAAAAGGCTTTGCAAAACAATAAAGTCCCCCTAACAAAGTACACATAAAAAAGTAAGTAGGCTAGGACAGCAAGTCCCAGTGTCCCCATTAGAAATAACAACAGTGTGATGATACCATGTGTATTAATGCCACTGATCCCATGATCCAAAAGGTGCTGCAACATTAAACAATAAGTCTTAACTACTAAGACTTGTAGTTAATGCAGAAACATTGACAACCTTTAAGAAAAACCTGGATGAGCTTTTGAGACAGCTTAGCCATTGGTCAAACAAATTCCTGATGGAATGAATGGTCTCCTCTTGGTTGTCAAATTTCTTATATTCTTATGTTATAAGGGATGGCTCAGTACAACAGAATGCCGGTGAGACCACTTCATAGTGTTCAAGGGCACTCACTTTGTTTAGTTTAAGTTTATTTCCTTTTGCAGAGCAGAACATTAAAATTACTATTTGCTGGTTCACTCAAAGAAGAAAATAAAATAGAGACAACAGTTATGATCATTACTAGATATAAAACTATAAAAGTTTATGTAATTATGGTACAAAGTATTAGGACAGATTTTAAATTATATTTGAAAGTCTCAGATGAAAAGCTTTACAGATCCTATACCAATTACCCCAAGAATAAAAAGCTACATCCAGGTTTAGGAAAATGTTGACAGTGACTTTTGCATGGGGCAGAGTTTTCTTGGGTCATCAACAGGTGTCTCAGCACCATAGACTGTAATTGTGTATGTGGAACTGGGTAAAGGTATTTTTAAAGGCATTGGTAAATCCCTTAGGTAAGCACACAAAAATGGGTTTACTCTTTATGTCTTTATTGTATGTCTTTATTGTAGAGCCACAAGTGATGCTAGCCCAGTTCCCCTTGTTGCTACACACCATCCAATTACTCGGATACACAACTCATACGATTCATTTTCTTTTCGACCGACTCACCCCGGGATATGCTTTTCCATTTTTAGGAAACAGCTGTTTTCTGTGTTTAGTTCTGCAAAACATAGGAAAAATTTGGTCCATATAACACCTCTTAATTGTACCCACACCCTGCAGTTTCCTGTATGCTGGCTGAACTATGTGACAGTTACAGCAGCTGTGAATTGAATAGTTGACACAATACATTTTAAAGTTAAGACTTGCCCTTCTCTGCTTTTAATAATGGATATGTTTTTACTTTATGTAACTGTTTTACAGTTTCCAAATTGGAGATGGAAGATCTGACATTTCAGGCTGGTCTGGTGACATTTTGCAAAAGCATGTACCTTAATAAATTCTGTAAAATTCCACAGACTGGTAGTTGTAAAGTGCCAGCGGTCAGGCAGAGAAATTTCCTTCCATCAGGAGAGCTGCTCTCCTATTGCATGCGGCTAGCAGTGCTTCTATACATACCCATGAGCGAGGAGAGGATCTGTCGAATTCTCCATTTGAACAGAACTCTGTGAGCACAGCACGTTCCTAACTGTAATCAATGAGGCAATCCGTCATGTAACTTGTAAAAAGGCATCACCAGATGCAAATCCTTTTCAGGAATTGGTGAGCTGTAGTATTTACTGGACATCTTCAAGTATGACTTAAAGGTGCATGTTAGCTTTTCCTGGCTGTTAGCATATAATATTTAGTTTTGTGCTGTGAAGTCAACAAAATCAATAACTGGCAGATCAGTGAGATTTATTCTTTAAATGGCTGTGCAGACATAAATGTGATCATAGTTTTTTTTTGCTGTAGTTTTACATTTTACCCTTACATATAGATGGCATTTACACACACATGCAAATCCATTTAGTTGTGCTGAGAAAATAAAGCACTATATAATCTGCAGAACCATGCCAAGGAAATGTAAACATTCATTTAGAAAATAAAAATGATAGCTGGGGACTTAGAAATTATCAGAATTTCTGATTTCAATTAAGTAGCGGTACATTTCGGTGTCTTGTATGTCTGTAATACTAGGGTGTTGTACCGTGTTAGCCATTATGAATGTAGAGAAGAGTCAAGCAAAATGACACCTTTTATTGGCTAACTAAAAAGGTTAGAATATGCAAGCTTTCGAGGCAACTTACATCTTGTCTGAAGAAGGGGCCTGAGTTGCCATGAAAGCTTGCATATTGTAATCTTTTTAATTAGCCAATAAAAGGTGTCATTTTGCTTGGCTCTTCTCTGATTTCAATGAGAAAGAGATGTACTGTATATTGAAGCCGTGTCATTTATAGGATAAATGTTATAAAAAAATATTTGATAACATGATTAAGAGAGAAGTTACAGTGTGCTGATTCTGCTATTATGTTTTATGAGTTAATATCTAAGAGCTGCCTTGGTGGGATTAATTAAGTAATCCACCCTTTGGAACTTTCCACCGAACCAAGTCACTTGGGCACAGCTGAGGAGCCAAGGAAACTCAAAAACAGATAAGACACTTCTTTTTTTTGGTGATACCTTCATAGCTGTGTATTTCCAGAAGGTAAATAAACATTAAAAGCTACATTTGTTTTCAGTAACGTGCATGTGTTTTATCCTCCACTACCTGTTTTGAGGTGCATATGTGTTGCCTGTTTTTTTTGGCTAGCATTAAGCTTGAGATAAAAGAACCTAGTTTTCAGTGTGCTTGCCACCCCTGTAAAATATATCCATTCAGTGCAAAGACAGATCTATCATCTGCATTGCAGCAGGAGGAAACACAGCAAGACAACGCAGAAAATTAATATTTACCTAATATGTACACATAGAGGCACAGTGGCTAGCATTTCCACCTAACAGATCAGATTCAGCTTCATTAGTTTGAGTCCTGTATCAAGCCATTGTCCATGTGGTGTTTGTATGTTCAACTTTTGACTGTCTGTATTTTCCTCCTAGAACTCCAGTTTTCCTCACACATTCCCAAAATTGTGATGGCTTTGTTTTAAAGAATAAAATATGGATACTGAGGCAGAATGCAATTAGAGATTGTGAAATAAGAAAACAGGAAGGGATAAGGCAAAGATATGATTAGAGACAAGCAAAAGTTTAGAATGCCGGTAAAAAAATTAACTGCTCTGAACATCACACGTATTACATTTTAAAACAAAAATCAAAGTCAAAAAATGAAAGCTGAAGTTCTTACAAATTTTTTCTTGAAAACACCTTTCAGCTAATAATACTGTAATTCTATTATTTTGTTTTGATTTTATCACCACCATTTTCTGTTCCAAGAGCTGCCATTTTGTGTTGTTGCATTACAAAACTCATCATGTCATGATGTGCTCAAATCATCACAAATCCACTAAAAAAGGCACCTGAGTTTAGACCTAAGAACCATCACACACACACTGGTAAAGATCATTCATAATTTTTTTCAAAAGAATTACTGCGGAGGTAAGGCTTCTAAAATTATTAATCATATTTGTTGTGTTTCATTTTTGAAAATAAATCCTTTCAAGGAGTGGCGCGGTGGGTAGCACTGCTGCCTCACAGTTAGGAGACCCGGGTTCACTTCCCGGGTCCTTCCTGCATGGAGTTTGCATGTTCTCCCCGTGTCTGCGTGAGTTTCCTTCCACAGTCCAAAGACATGCAGATCAGGTGCATTGGCAATTCTAAATTGTGCTTGGTGTGTGTGCACCCTGCCCGGGGTTTGTTTCCTGCCTTGCGCCCTGTGTTGGCTGGGATTGGCTCCTGTGACCCTGTAGTTAGGATATAGCAGGTTGGATAATGGATGGATGAATCCCTTCAAATAAGGTAATTTTATTTCTTTATTTTATTTTTTTAATAATCTCTGCACTTTCAGAATTTTCATAAGTGCTCATTGTGCAATCAAAAAAGTAAGAGTTTGTTTGAGGTGAAGAAATCCAAAACTTGCACATTGAGCGCTATGCACCACCATTATAAATAGGATGTGCATGATTATGTCTTAAGCCTTACTAAAGTGATGTCACACTCCACACCTCCAGGACAGACAAAGGGTATTATTACACTGAACAGCATGGCAGTCCCATGCTGAAACATTGCAAAATAGTGTTGCTCATAAAAACAAAAGAGTGGTCTGAAATGTAATAAAATAAATTAAACCAACAATGATAATATTTCCAAACATTCTTAAATGAAAATATAAATAAATAATAACTAAAATATATTCTAAGTCTTAGGCACACAGTCATAATACTAAAGTTAACTGGCCATTCCAAAGGTGTGTGCATGAGTGATATTTTAGTACGATTTATACCAATTTCCCCACTCCTTTTCTTTATTGTTTTCTTTTTTTTCTCTTCAAACTTGAACAATCTTTGTCCATTATTTTCTCCTCCCCTTGTTAAGATTTGAGGCTAAGGTGGCAGTTACAGCCAATTACTGCGAAGTTGCAGATGATTATGGCAGGATCTTGTGGCACAACAAAAGAACTACCTACTGTAAAAATTGACTGCTAATTTTATAGTCTAAAACTGTTAAATAGTGAAGATAAACAAATTTAAAATTTACAATGGTAAAGCACTGTTTTCAGTAACACTGAAGCAAACCAATATAGTATTTTTACATTGTTAATCCATAAAAAATATATTCTTCCACCAAAAAAAATGAGATAATGCCATCAGAAAGGAAATTGTATTAAACCTTTCATTTTACTGCAGCAAGCTGTTTAAAGAAAAGTTACTCTTTTTTGACAATGTGCTGTTTGCTCTAATTCACTGTCACATGATTACCTTACCATTACCTACTTTACATTAATTTATCGCAAAATGATCATATGCATTTGCTTTATGTAGCTGTTTCTTCAATATTACTTTAAAGTAATGTGCACCCGAGGTAAAATAGGCTTGTGTTTTTGCCATTTTCTGGGGTTTTTCTTGGCACTGATTTCTAAATTTTCATTCAGTTAAGATATTTGCATAAAGAAACACCCCCTTTAACCATATTGTTCCTTGTAATCCTTTGCATAGTAGGGGAAAAAACAGAGTTAACAGACTTATTTTTCACTGAGTGCTGAATGTTTTTTGAGGTTATGCTAGCTGGTTTATGGTGGGTTGTTTTCAATAAACTGGCAAACCTGTAGGACACCAACTTTACTTCTCCACCATACAATGTGCAATAACTTCATTAAACATTGAATTGTTTTTAAATGTATATTAAATTGTTTTTTAAGTATAAAATGAAATGATATAATATATTTGCTATTGATTGTTGTTATTGTACCAATGCAAACTGTATAAGGGTCTATGTTTTGACAGCATTTTTTGATACTTTAATGACTGCCATAGTTATGTAATGTGCTGCAAAGAAAGAACTTTTCTTGTAAAATTATACCCTGGATATTGTTACCTTATTTTTGATGGTAAAAATTCTGGCAACCACATCTGCCAGTTTTTTTACCATAAATTTAACATGTTTTTATAGTTAGCTCAACTCTCAGTGCATTGCTGAGGTATTTTGTACTTTATTTTTTAATTAGTGTTACAACTGTGGTGAAAACGGCTCCATATTACTTGACTTTGCAAAACATCAGGGGCTACAGAGCGCCAGATCCTGGTTCCAATGCCCTGAGTCGGATCTTTGGACTTGGTACTCCATTACTGGTGGTGTAGTGAAGGAGATCAATCACATCCTCTTCGGCAGATGGTGGAGGCTCTTACAAAACTGCAGGGTCTACAGATGTGCCCAGTTTGTGAATTCTGACCACAGACTTGTTGTTGCAACTCTGAAGAGCCAGCTTAACTCCAGTAGGCTACCACCTACTAGGAAAATGAGGCTGGACCTGGCCAGAGTTCAAGATCAGGCTGTTTCTAATGAGTTTCCGCACAGTTTGTGCAATGAACTTGCAGTCTTGGGTGTGACTGCTGATCCTAATGTGATGTGGGAGACCTTTCGTGACAAGATACTGAAGGTTGCTGAGGATTGTGTTGGCGTACCCAAAAGGAGGTGTCTCATCTCGCAGGGTATCCTGGATATCATTGAGAGGAGTCACAGAGCATGGCTTGATGGCAACTCCAGTCTGTTCTGTAAACTGAGAAGGATGGCTGTGAGGGCACTGAGGGCAGATAACGAGGCAGTTGTTAGAGGAATCTGTGAGCAAGTGACACACCGTCTGTGGTCTGGTGACCCACGTCCTGCTTACAGAGGAATCAAAGCATTACGCACATCCAAATCTGTTCCTCGAAGAGTCAGTGGCAGGCAGGTGATGGAATGGTCATTACGGACGATACTGCAATTATGACCTGCTGGGCTGGCTACTTTGAACAGCTGTTTAAAGCTAATCCTCCAGCAAGGACGTTGGACATCTCTGGGTACACAGTCCTTGAGGGTGATTTTCCAATTAGCTGTGAACCACCCATTCTCACTGAGATTCTACAGGTGGTGGACCAGCTGAAGGTAGGGAAGGCTGCAGGGATCTGTGGTATCCGGGGTGAAATTCTCCAGGCTGGTGATAAGGCTGTCATCCTTGCATTACAAGCAATCACTACTTCCATCTGGGAGAAGGGCATCATCCCAACTGTTTGGAAAACAGGACTTGTTGTCCCTATATGGTGATCACCTGGATAGCGGCAACAACAGGGGGATAACACTGCTTTCAGAGCTGGGGAAGGTCCTTGCTAGGGTCATCCTCAATAGGAACTTTCATTACTTGCTCACCTGCCAGCGTCTGGAGCAATCTGGCTTTACACCTAAGAAGTCTATCTTCGACCGCATCCTGGCATTGAAGGTTCTCATGGAGTGCAAATGCAATTACCGGCAGAGTTTCGTTGCAGCCTTTCTTGATTTTCGTAATGCATTTAACACAGTTGATCAACCAGCCCTGTGGGATATCCTGAGACTTTGCGGGATCCCCCTGAAGTTGCTGGATATCATGGCTGGCCTGTAAACTGGTACTTTGAATGCTGTGCAGAGTGGAGCCAGCACCTCTGTGTTTTTCCCAGTTGATTCTGGGATTTGACAGGGGTGTGTTCTTGAGCCTACTCTGTTCAATGCTTGCATGGACTGGGTATTGGACAGGGCCCTGGGGTCTAGCAGCTGTGGGGCATCTGTTGGTGAAGAAAAATTCACTGATCTTGATTTTGCCAACAATACTGTAATCTCTGAGTCAATGGAGGCTATGATATGGGCTCTCAAGAGACAGAATGAGAAATCTCAGTGTCCGGACTTGTGAGTGTTCTAGATAAAAACCAAGATCCAGGCCTTTAATGACTTTTTGGGCACAGCCATCAGCAGTGTGCCTGTCTGCGGAGAAAGTGTCGACCTTGTCAAGAGGTTTACTTACCTCAGCAGCGACATTCATGTCTCTGGTGACTCTTCCTATGAAGTCAATAGACGAATCTGGAGAGCGTGGGAGGTTAAGAGGTCACTGGAAAGGGGTGTGTGGCATTCCCAATATCTTTCAAAAAGGACAAAGGTCCAAGTCTTTAGAGTCCTGGTTCTTCTTGTTTTGCTATATGGTTGTGAGACATGGACGCTATCCAATGACCTGAGACAAAAACTGGACTCCTTTGGTACTGTGTTTCTTTAGAGAATCGTTGGGTAAGTCTGGTTTGTCTTTGTGTCGAACTAGCTGTTGCTCGTGGAATCCTGAATGAGGCACATTACGTGCATAGTGATAGAGCATCAGTTATGGCACTACAGCCATGTGGCATGATTCCCCTGAGAGAAATCCAGCTCTCAGGATCATCATTGCCAAGGGGACCATGCCAAGGGGACACGCATGTAACACAACCAGGGTTGGGGGGAATGGACCATGTGTCTGCCTGGGGGGTTCCCAACCAGGATCCCAAACTGTTTTATCGTGTATGTGTGCGGCGGGCAACATGCTGCACCAGTGCATGCTCCCCAACCTGACCTGACTATTTTTGTATTTCAGGTTTATCCTGTGGTTTTCATTTTGTTCTTGTTTTATGGTTAGCACTTTTAGATCAGAGGTGTCTCTGGATCTGGGCTGAAGATCTGTTTTTTGTATTATTATATTATTGATAGAATTGGAGCCTGAGTATTGTTTATTAGTAAAACTAGCAGAATACCCGCGCTTCGCAGCAGAGAAGTAGTGTGTTAAAGAAGTTATGAAAAAGAAAAGGAAATATTTTAAAAATAACGTAACATGATTGTTAATGTAATTGTTTTGTCATTGATATGAGTGTTGTTGTCATCTCTCTCTCTCTCTCTATATATATATATATATACCAGCAAAATACCCGCGCTTTGCAGCGGCGAAGTACTGCATTAAAATTTTTATTAAGAAGAAAATTTAACCTTTATAAACTGAGGGAAAATATGCCAATAATTATTTGTTAAGGATCTCTTTGTATACCACGTTGTCAGTTCGGCCCTCCGGTTGTAACATGACCAAGCTGTGCGCTGAGCTTACTCTTGAGCATGCAACTTACAGTTGGCCATGTGAACAGTAATCTTGTCTCAAATCTCACAGCTTGGATTGCTGCTGTCATAATCAGTTTGAGGTTCATGGTTTGTTTCAATTACGACAGTATTTGCAGGACTTGTGTTGAAGTGACATTCGGCATCTTTCAAGCGTTGTAAGCTTACAACCGGTTTCATTGATAACTTCACATCCAGCTTTTGAGAGTTTAAACATTCATAAACATCAAAATGTCCACTACTGAAATCGTCACCTGTGAATGTAAGATGTTTAAGAGGCATTGGCGGTTGTCGAAAGGTGTAAAATATCTGGCCATTTCGGTACACTTGAAAGCACCAACCGAACAATTCAGCGGCAGCCATCAACTCACATGCAGAACCATAGGTGAAGGGCTTAAGCATTTCACTCTTCTAGTGCTCCTGTGTAGTATAATTATCTCCTGTACCGTCATCAGTCCACACCTTGAACCTGTCCCAGTCATTCAATACATAAGACACAATGTTCTTCCGGATATCAAGAGTGAGCCTGATATGGCCGTGTAATATGTAACACAGAGAATGGAAAAGGAAGGTGCCATCTCCGGGCATGGAAACCATTCGGTAAGTGACAGTTCTTTGATCGATGGTGATTACCTCGATAGACATGGTAATGGGGGTTGGAATGATGAAGGAAATGGGTACCTGAGTAATGTAAAGTAAATGTAAAATACCTATACAATAACTATAATTGTAATAAACAAACAATAAAACAGCGGAGAAGCCGTGGATTAAACAAAAAGGCTGTAGTTATCAGCAGGGAGACGTGAATCCCGTGGCGAAGCAAGGAAGGGAATGTAGAGACTGGAGCGACGGACGGCCTTATATAGGCAGGCAGCCAACAACGTGGGAGGCGTTGGGATGGGGGACCCAACGCCGCCTCACATGGTGACCAAGCTGCAGGCTATGGACGTATATATGTACATAAGTAGGATTCAGTTAGCGTTCGGAACCCGTGTACCAAATTTCTTGAAGATGGGCCCATAAGTAACAAAGACTGTTGAAAAGTTCAATATGGCGGCCGACAGTGACATCATACCACCGAAATAAGTATGTACATTGGTTTCAGTTAGTGCAGGGAAGCCACCTACCAAATTTCGAGAAGATGGGGCCATAAATAAGAAAATTCAACATGGCGGACGTTGTTGACCGTTATGACTGTTACGTGTAGAATTTCGAAATGAAACCTGCTTAACTTTTGTAAGTAAGCTGTAAGGAATGAGCCTGCCAAATTTCAGCCTTCTACCTATACGGGAAGTTGGAGAATTAGTGATGTTGGAAAATTCAATATGGCGGCTGACAGTGGCGTCATACCACCGAAATAAGTACGTACATTGGTTTTGGTTAGCGCAGGGAAGCTGCCTACCAAATTTCGTGAAGATGGGGCCATGAATAAGAAAGTTAAATATGGCGGACGTTGTTGATCGTTATGACTGTTACGCGTAGAATTTCGAAATGAAACCTGCTTAACTTTTGTAAGTAAGCTGTAAGGAATGGGCCTACCAAATTTCAGCCTTCTACCTACACGGGAAGTTGGAGAATTAGTGACGTTTGGAAAATTCAATATGGCGGCCAACAGTGGCGTCATACCATCGAAATAAGTACGTACATCGGTTTCGGTTAGCGCAGGGAAGTCACCTACCAAATTTCGTGAAGATGGGGTCAGCCTTCTACCTACACGGGAAGTTTGAAAATTGGTGACGTTGGAAAGTTCAATATGGCGGCCGACAGTGGCGTCATACCATCGAAATAAGTACATACATCGGTTTCGGTTAGCGCAGGGAAGCCGCCTACCAAATTTCGTGAAGATGGGGCCATAAATAAGAAAGTTCAACATGGCGGACGTTGTCGACCGTTATCGACCGTTATGACCGTTACGTGTAGAATTTCAAAATGAAACCTGCTTAACTTTTGTAAGTAAGCTGTAAGGAATGAGCCTGCCAAATTTCAGCTTTCTACCTACATGGGAAATTGGAGAATTAGTGATGAGTCAGTCAGTCAGTCAGTCAGTCAGTCAGTCAGTCAATCAGTCAGTCAGTCAGTCAGTCAGTCAGTGAGTGAGGGCTTTGCCTTTTATTATTATAGATTCCTGAGTTTGCTTATTTAGAGTTGTGTTTGCATCTTTGCTCCCTTTTATTTTTTTCCTTAGGATTAGTAGTGGTAGTAGCAATGTCACACATACATTGTACAGTAAAAGTCTTACTTGAATGTGCAACCAACATGCAACACATTTTCACATTCCAGAGTCACAGTTGTTAAATGGGTTTAATTTAATTTTTTTATTTAATGATTATCTTGCCAATTTCTTTAGTTCTTGCATTTGTTAAATTTAAATATTTTTCTTTTAATTAAATCTTAACCATTTTGCTGTTAATTGGGAAGGATTAAGTGTTAATTTGCTCTTAGTGGATGGAGTTCCTCTGTTACAGGTGTGGTTGGCCCTTAGGCACAACTTGAACCACAGGCTCAAAAGACCTGAAAATTAAGTGGCTGTAAAAAAAAAAAAAAGAAAAACTGCATCATAAATACATGCTTTGCATCCTGTTTTATCTTGGTAGAGTAATATATTGCTCTACTTTAACCTATTGTATTATTAATATGTAGCCTTAGAATGCCTAATCTCACAGACTTACCACTGTTTATAAGGTATTATTCTATATAACTTATCCCCACCTTCCCTTCTATATCTATAACTTCAGGCAATTAGATGTAGTAAAAAGACAAGCAGGAATTAAGTTACACATAAAATAATGTATTATTGATAATATCCATAATATTAATAAATAATAACAAAATGCAAAGTACATTTGAATATTGGTAACCATACAACCTGATTAAATGGTGATGTGTAGCTCAGGTGGCACACAGACTTGTAGTTACTTAAAACATCTCTAGTTAAGGCATCATTGGTGCTCAGCTTTCAGCCAACTTGTCTGTTCAATATGGCTGCCAAGCTGTGCTCTCCATTGTGTTGTCTTCTTCATCAGATGTTAGTAACAGAGATGCTTCTTCATCATATGTTGGTTAGCAAGCAAGAGAGAAAGATACTTCTACATCATCACAGGTTAGCAAGCGAGAGAGAGAGTGAGATAAAGCAAGCAAATTTATGGGTTTTCTTTCCAACCCCTACAGCCAATAGGACATCATGGTACTTAAAGGCTTCTGAGACAAGCCAATTCCAAACAGCCATACCTCAGACCAATGGGGGAAATAGAACATCTTAACACCTGCCCCCAAACCATATGTTAAACATCCTGGCTTCCTTGCAGGGGTTGAATGACTTTAGCAGAGAAATACTCATCCTCCCCCAACTCTGTCATAAAATTCAAACAGACTCAGTCATAAAAAGGGGGGGCAAACACAAATGCCTCTCACCAAAGTAACACTAAATTACATTGCTTTGCCTAAATTACAAATAAAGACATACAAATAAATAAATAAAGACATCCTTCTGCTGATACCAGCATAGGTGAGACATCCCCACCCACAATTACAGCAGCCCATGTGAGCAGAGAGTTAAAAAGACTTCGTGCCAGCAAAGCAGCGGGTCCAGATGGTGTATCGCCACGACTGCTGAAGGCCTGTGCGTTGGAACTGGGGAGTCCTCTACAGCCCATCTTCAACCTGAGCCTGGAACAGGGGAGAGTCCCAAGGCTTTGGAAAACATCTTGTATCACCCCTGTCCCAAAGGTATCACGTCCTAGTGAGCTGAATGACTTCAGGCCTGTTGCTCTGACGTCACATCTGATGAAGACCATGGAGCGGCTGCTGCTTCACCACCTGAGGCCACAGGTCTGCCACGCCCTCGACCCTCTGCAGTTCGCATACCAGGAGAAGGTGGGAGCAGAGGATGCCATCATCTATATGCTACACCGATCCCTCTCCCACCTGGACAGAGGCAGTGGTGCTGTAAGAATTATGTTTTTGGACTTCTCTAGCGCCTTCAACACCATCCAACCTCTGCTCCTTAGAGACAAGCTGACTGAGATGGGAGTAGACTCACACCTGGTGGCATGGATTGTGGACTATCTTACAGACAGACCTCAATATGTGCGTCTTGGGAACTGCAGGTCTGACATTGTGTTCAGCAATACAGGGGTGCCGCAGGGGACTGTACTTTCTCCGGTCCTGTTCAATCTATATACATCAGACTTCCAATATGACTCAGAGTCCTGTCACGTGCAAAAGTTCGCTGATGACACTGCTATTGTGGGCTGCATCAGGAGTGGGCAGGAGGAGGAGTACAGGAAGCTAATCAAAGACTTTGTTAAATGGTGCGACTCAAACCACTTACATCTTAACACTAGCAAAACCAAGGAGCTGGTGGTGGATTTTAGGAGGCCCAGGCCCCTCATTGACCCTGTGATCATCAGAGGTGACTGTGTGCAGAGGGTGCAGACCTATAAATATCTGGGAGTGCAGCTGGATGACAAATTGGACTGGACTGCCAATACTGATGCTCTATGTAAGAAAGGTCAGAGCAGACTATACTTTCTGAGAAGGTTGGCATCCTTCAACATCTGCAGTAAGATGCTGCAGATGTTCTACCAGACGGTTGTGGCGAGTGCCCTCTTCCCCCACACTATGCGACTCTTCAATTCCACCCGGGGGAGTAAATGCTAACTTTTTTTTTTTTTTTTTTAATTTTTCATTTTTATTACTATTTAATTTAATATTGTTTCTTTGTATCAGTATACTGCTGCTGGATTATGTGAATTTCCCCTTGGGATTAATAAAGTATCTATCTATCTCTATCTATCTATCAAAACATTTATCAAGTTATATGCAAAATCTCACATCACAACACACCCCAAATGCATAAAAAACAAACCTGCAAATTAGGGTTGGTTGGAGATGTAATCATTAAACAGTGCAGTTGTTGAAAAATAATAAGTGTATTAAACCTAATTAATTAGATGGTTTGGCGTCCCGTTTGCAGTTTGTTCCTGCTTTGTGCTCAGGGCTGGAAGTATAACTGTTATCTCTACAAGACCCTAAATTGTAATGAGTAGGTTTGGTGAATAACTGAATGATTTAATCAGTCATATCATTCACTATTCTGGTACAAGTTGCTCAAACGAGAAGGCTAACCAAGAAGATTTAGGATCTGGTGACAGTCATTTAATATTTATTAATTTAATGGTGCAATCAGAATTACCGACACTGGCAGCATGCAAGGGTGATATACTGTAGAAAAGCAGAATATGTAACTGCTTAAGATTTGACAAGGTTACAGGTACAGACTGATTTACCCAGTTCATACTCCATTGTCGAAATGTTTTCTTGTTTATTAGCATATGCAAGTAACATTGAGCCTATAATCCTAAATAAACCTATACACTGTTGAGCAAAGGAAAGCACAAATCGTATTTATAAGTGGGGTGTGCATTGGTCAAAATATGTGACTAAGCTAAAAATATATACTAAATGATACTGACCTTTATATGAGATGGGCTTGACAATAACAAAAACCCTATGCTTGCGGTTGTCTCTAGAGCTCCTTTGCTACACAGCCCATCCAGCGCCAAAAGGACGCACGAATGTTTTTACTTGGCACCGCCCTTAAGCACAAAGTTTACATGCCCCCTCCCATTTAGTGTCAGACCGCGCCCCATTTCAGGCTGCGTTATTCCCGCTGCCATCAATCCTGGCTAACAGTGGTTCAAAGCGGGAACAAGAGCTGGATGGGACATGCTTTTCCCAGGTCAGATCCATAACTGTAAAATAATAATAATACCAACCACATACAAAAAAGCCACAGTCATAATTCACGTGGTATTAAAAGCAGAAGAAGCATGCAGCAGCTTCATTTCTTTGTTGATAACTCGTGCGTGATGCGTGAGCAATGACAGGCGTCCGCGAAACTAGGCGGCCCCGTCTCCTTACTAGAAGGATGCCAGCACTTAGCGTCAGAGGACATCCCCCAGCTGAGCAAGCGGCACAGTCACAGCCCCGGCTTCCTGCATGTGGAGGCAGGACGAAGTGGCGAGATGTGCTGTAGCTGCTGACATCACGCCACTTCCTGGAGATCGGAGTGCCCTGCTGCTATCTGCTACTGCTGGAGGGCAGCGAAACACGAGTATCTCTGGTTGTGCTCACAGTTTAATCTCACAGACGAAAGAGGTACAAGAAAACGCATTGGATTTGTTGCCTAGAAGGAATGGAGAAGTTTCCTTTAAGGAGGAACACACAGCCCTGGAAATAAACGGTACGACTTGGAAAATTAAAATACGGCCGCCTATTTACAGTTTGGTTTTAACAGTCAGTTGGAGTGTGGAAAACTGAAACCGAATCTCGGCGCATAATACCGCCAGTTCAAAATTAATGTCTCATAATGTGTAACGTTCACACGCGTCTCCCATAGCTTACAGCTTCACTTTGTGTCATCGTTTATTAGGAGGTTATAACACCGATTTGCCTTTTACCCTAAACCCATCCTCGTCTGTTTTATTGCCTCTGCGCAAAGCACACAACGTGAGAAATGACGACGTAAGCCGCACGGTGTTTCTCCGCAGTTGTGTCAGCGGCCACCTTATTATTGTCTCCGGTGGCGGAGATACAGGAAGGCAGGGCAGCCCTGCAGCCGTCTCAGTTTCGGCCCGGTTTCCAGTGCTTCCCGACGGCTCGCTTTTTCATTGTATATGCTTGCTTATGGATCGCTGGTTTCATGACAGTCTCTTTTTATTTGGAAACTGCAATCGGCATGGCTGGAGGTGTTCTATTTGTTTTATTTCGTTTCCCCACGTAGATTTTTTTAAGCGTGCTGAAAACAACTGAACGAAAGCTGGTTAGCGTATTGCTAGGTGGGGATGCGTAACCTGCCAAGGACGGCACGAATTAAAGTAGACCAGCAATTGGGCATCGTGTTTATTTTAATTTTGTCTGATTGTGAAAATGTGCATTGTCACAACTGGATGAGCAGGAAAGTCAATGTCTGTGAAAGTGAGTGACCCGGCTAAGTACACGATAAATCCTTCTGACACTGTCAGAGGATCAGTTCTGGTTTTAAAAGATGAAGGTGTCCATCAGACAGGCTAATATCTAAAGTGTGAAACTTTTTTTTTAATCAATTATTATCTGCTTCCACATTTCACCTGTTATTTTTTGATTTCCTTTGAAACATGGCTGAGTATAGACTGCTTTTGGTTTTCACTTGAGTCATACATGGCTGTCAGTTAGAATGATTGTCTGACACATTTAAAAATTGCATGCATAACTGCACATTTTTTTACATTATTAATCACTTGTTATTGTCTACACTGAATATGACTGGAGCAAAAGAGAAATTATCCTTCCGTTTCTCTACCCTGGCTTTACACTGTCTGAAATGATACTAATAGATGCACAGTGTAAGGTTGAAATTCATGTCCTTGTTTATGTCATCTTGTCCATTAAGTGTGATCTGCAAGCTTGATTCACTCCCCATTCGTATAGTTCTGGACACAAGCTTAGGAGAATTATCCATTTATTGTTTTGTGGTTCTGGACAGTTTTCTAGACCTGTGTATCTCCAAGGAAAGTTACCCTTGGAGCACACTAGATACCCATATGCAGTCTGCACATTTCTTTCAGTCACCAAGTTGATCTATACAGTAATCTGTTTCAAATTGCTGGATTCCTCATCCTGTCACAGACCATGGAGTCAAGCCATTCTGTAGGGGGAAACCCATTGTGGTTATTTCATTACACATCATGCTCTTGGATGAGGACACTTCTTGATCAGTAAAGAGTGGCAAAGAGTTGCCACTGCATGTTTTCATTATGGTCTGGTATAGTAACTGTACCACTGCAGTCACTGCCACGTGCCTCACAACACTAGGAACCCCTCTGTATGCCTTAGTTAGAGGCAGTTCTAGGAGGAAAACCTATAAATGTATACTTGACTCTTTAATTAATCTTGGGGTGTCTTTCACCCAGTTTGTAAAAGAGTTGGTTTAGAGTCACGCTGTAAGACAGAATTCTGGCTAAGAGCAGCCATTCTCAGTAGGATAGTCATCCACACTTCTATGACAACGTTTAATATTACTAAATGTATTATATGACATTTCTCATGATCAATGATACTCCAGAATACGTGCCTCTATATCTATAAAGCATAATCTCTTTTTTTGATTTACTTAGCTGCCACAGACCTGAATTGTTTTCACAAGGCACCTCTCATCAAAAGTCAGGTTTCAACATACAACATTCAGTGGGGATGGAATAAGTGATAAGAAATACTCCAGCATGATCCATTGATTGAAAAATAGAACCACACTGCTTGTAATGGTAGTGTTATTGTTAGCGTGCTTGCTTTTCAACAAAGAAATCTGTGTACATTTCCTGGCCATCAGATTACCCATTTCTTTATGCCAGCATTTCCATAACTATTTTCACCATGGCTAATATAGGCTACTGGATTATTGCAGTATGAGATTGCAAGCATAATGTCTCACCATTATACCAGCTTTGCTTCCAGCCCATCACTGTTTTTCTGTGGTATTTGGACTTGCATAAATCATGTTTTTGACATAATGTACCTCTTGTCCTTGTGACTAAGGGTCAGAGTCAGTGGTTGTAACCAAAACTGTGGTGATTCAAATCTCATAAGTGCTATGAAATTGCTACACTGTTGATCTGTCAACTGAGCTATAGTACCACACAGCTTCTGGTCGTGTTGTGATGGTTAGCAAGGTTACATTTACCCATCATGTTTGATTCCTGCATTTAATTTTTTCTCTAAATAAACATTTCCTTCACTATTTTTTGTCATGTCTCCAAACTGCGGAGAGTGGATCAGTTATTGTCTGTGGAGTTATTTACTGAGTTCCTGGTACCAAACAAGAAAAAACACAAGAATATTGTATATAAAGCAGCTTTCCAGTACTAGCAGTAGTAGTGCACGAAATGCAACAAGTTTGAGGGTATAGGTTTCGTAATATTCACGTGAACTTGATGTCATTTAGGAGAAATTAGGTTGACAAGATTGGTGACCTTTGCTGGGCTGAATGGCCTGTTCTTATCCAAATGTTTCTAATATTCTGATACTAGGGGGCTCTGCAAATACTTTTTAAACTTACACTTTTACTGTAAAACTTAAGTAAAAACAATTTTTTGAATTAACTTTTCGTGGATATCGCATTGAATTTTGATTCCATGTTTGGACTTACATCGTGACAACGTAATGTACAACTGCCCGTGAGTGAATATCGTTTCTTTCTCTCTGTGATTTGTTAATTATCATATACGATACATCCTTCTTTTAACAGTAATTCGGGCAGTGTTAATGGTTGTAGATATTCTACGGGATATTGTAAGATGATGTTTTCATCTTTTACACAGTCACCACCAACTGTTTCAGCATAGTCTATTGATACGCATTTATTCAATTTGCAGTGTTACCAATCGACAATTTTTGCGTTAATTCGTTTGACTTCATCATTTCTTGTTGCTAGGATTGCCCGTGTAATCATTTCTTCTGTTGATAACCCTTCTGGATGAAATTCTTCAATCAGATTTGGACATAATAAGTCTTCTTTTATTAGGAACTTAAAGTGAGGAAAACGTAAAAATTTATAAGAGCTGAGAGCGCAGGAACTGTGTCTGACAAAAGCATTCACACAAAAGAGTGTTGTGTGGCTTGTGGGCATGTTTGAAAATGGTTGTGAGAAGGGCAGGACTTGACTAAATCTCTTGGCAATAGTCTTGTCTCGCGGGACTTGAAAAAATCTCTTGGAAATAGTGTTGTCTCTTCTTGTCTCAACATTTTTTTTTTATAATAGAGATATCATTTGTAATTGCCCATCCAGGTAACTCAGTCATTATAATTTTCTCAAAACATCTTTGTGGCCAAAAGGCTATACAATAAAATTCTTACCGGAGTGCTTGACTAACATGCAGCATATCACCACTCTCAAACATGAATGTAATACAATATTGATGAAATATGTAACTTGATGAGGATGTTCATAAATCATTAAAATTTTTCATTTATGTCCATGGCAAAAACACTCCTCTAACATCATGATTTTCACTTTGCAAGATACAGTAATTCATGTGGCAAAACAACATTTTTGTTAAGTCTCACATGTTCTCTCTTTCTGAATCTCCTCTAAAATTTGTTTTTGAGGGAAAGGTGTTGTGTCTACTGTTACCCTGGCTTTCCCCCAGTGGTGTAGTGGTTAGTAGAATCATGGGTTCTAATCCTGTATTAGTATTGTGTATGGAGTGTGCACATTCCAAAAATATATATTGTATTTTATTTATCCATGAAGGGTAATTCACTTATTCCTGCAGCAACACAGAACATAAAAACAAAATTCAGAATTGTAAAAAACACAATTTGCAAACTATATACTGTATAAGTGTCTGCCAGATGTAGAATTGTATACGCAGCATAGTAACAGTGATGTAATAATATATCCCAGTGTGTGCATGGAGTTTTCGCCATTCTTCCCACCATTGATGTCCACATTCATTTAACTTGTGACTCTGAATGAATAGTTGCAAGTGTGACTTGTGATCGACTGATGTCCCATCTGGGGGTGGTTCCTGCCTTGCATCCCTTGCTGCTCTATCCGGTCACATCTCTGCTGAATAAGGCTGGTAAAGAAAATGAAAGGATGGCTTCATCATTCCAAAGATGAACCTGTTAAGTTCATTGGGAACTCCGTATTGGCTCAGTGTGAGTATGTGTGGGTGGACTCAATGATAGACTGTTGTCTTTTTCAGGGGTGGTTCTTGCTTGGTTCCTGATAACGCCCAGGTAAGTTTCTGAACATTATGGAATAAACAGGCTCAGAAAATGGAATGATTGATGTACACTAGTCTAAAGGAGAGTTTTAATTTTAGACTTTTTATTTGTTTGCTTCAGTTATACAATAAATGGATAGTACTTCTTCCCTCTTGAGCTGTCATGTTCCAAAACTGGGAAAGTTATCCGGCATTTATGTGGGAATTGTTGATTACATAACAAGATAATTTAAGAGACTGTAACAAGAATGAGGGCTATACAGTGTTTGGTTCTGCTGCCTTGTAGATCCATGACCTCGTTCCAGGTTATTGGCTAGTGGAGTTTGTAGGATATCATTAATCGTTTTGCCCCCAAGAGTAATTTTATTTTACTCGCACATCCCCAAAAATAGGTGTCATTTTCTTTATTACTTTTATTGTTGTGAGTGTGATGGCAGTGCTTCTCAATTTTAGGTTTGTGTTTTGGTCACAGGCAAAGCCATTTTGTGTAGTCGCTCACAGGAACTGTTGTCTATTTTGCTGTTGTTGTGACTGTGGCTGATTGTTTGATACTATCATGCTTCATGATGTCAGATCCTGTTTTAATAGGAAAGAGGGTGGCGCTTAGCTCAAAGTGTTCTTATTTTCACCAAAAAACAGTCACCAATAAGAGTCAGCTTTCCTAAAATAGAGATAGAAAGAGGTATTGCACTTGCTTCTGGTCTTTAAATTTTGATTTTGTTTGATTCTAAAGTTTCCTGATGTTTGACTGCATTTCTACCTTGCACTTTTACACTTTAATCATTAGTCTCCTTTTTTTCTTCTGGGTGACTTTTCTAATGACCCTTACAATAGGCATGTTAGTTTCATTGGCAATTCTAAAATTTCACTGTCTGATAATTGATATGGTCCCTGCAATAAACTGGCACCATATCTAGGTTTAGATCCTTCCTTGTAGCCAATGCTGTCGGGCTGGTTTCCCATGACTGGATTATGTGAACACCTAAGAAAAGAAAACTGCATTCTGTTTGGAGGCATTTTCCAAGTGGCATAATCTAAAAAATTTAAGCGCAATGTTGAAGCCAAAAACTAGCAAGAAACTAGGACTAGAAATGTATTTGATTTCTAAAAAATACAGTAATTTAGCCATTCAGTAGAATGAGGATGAGGATTAAATATAATTCATATAAAAATAAGTAACATGAAATGAATTGGTTGAAATAGATTTTTGGAGATGTTCATGGCTTTGTTTAAGATGAGGCAGTATGTGAAGAATGTCAACAACAATCTGAGATCTAAGGGTATGTCTGCAGCACTAAATTATACATGTGTTTGATTTTGTTTTCTCTTTTACCATCAGTAGACTGTAGGGCACACTTTGGTTTTGCAGGACATTGTAACCATTATCTTGTTCCAACATACACATCTCTTTGGGATTGCTTTTGGGCTTCTAGATCAGTTTAAAAAGAGGACCAAATTGCTCTACCCATATGACTGAGTCAAGATTTTTAAGTGTTCACATTTGAACTAAGATGACATTAAATCAGACATTAAACCAAAAAAAATGTCAATCCTTCACATTTACGAGATATAGACAGTTTTTTGCTGCAACTAGATCTTTATACCATATACCATAGGTCTATAATATTAATCAGGGTGTAATCCATATGTCTTTATTTTGTTGGAATTTTAATAGAGAAAAGGACCATAGAAAATGGATATGTGGAATAACCTTGTTTTTGTGTCCTGTACCCATTTTTCTCCAACTGGATAGTGTGCTTAGGTCCATCCAAATTGGAGTTTTGCCACTGCCAGCCTTGTCAGGAAAAGCAGTTTGAAAATTAAGTGACTAATATCCATAATTGCCATGATAGACTCTGGTGACACTGCTACCATTACTACTATTACTACTACTTTTTATAGTCCGGTAATAAAATGAACATATTTAGAAATGGATGGATAAATAATTCCTTTATATTCTATAGCATAATGTTACATTCTGAAACCTGCTTAATTTAATTCCGGTTTGTGGGAATCCTGAGCCTATTCTGGCAGCTGTGGGCGCAAGGCAGGGATCATTCCAGTCCATACCAGTGCTAACTCACAGACCCCCACAGGGGTAATTTAGAATCATCACTTCTTCGGAATGTGTGAGGAAAACCATAGGACATATTGTATATGCAGACATATTGAGAACATGAAAGCTGCACACGTGTAGAATTCAAACACAACATTGTGGATTCATAAGGTGGTAGTAGTAACCTCTAGTAGTGAGTTTTATCAGGATCCCCACATCAAGGTGTTAACCCCACAACATGATAATAAATTATTAAACTTCCACACAGAAGCACAACACTTTGACCACAGTTCAGTTCTCAAAACTCACTTTCCAATATTCAACAATATTGCAATGCTTTACTGTAGTTATCCAACCCCCCCAATTATACTAACCTCTGTGTCACTCTTAATACAAGAATGAAACACTTTAAAAATTCAGGAAATTAGCATTGTATGAACATGTAGTCTGAACCAATTTATACACAAAGGTTTTCTTAATCATTTAACTGCTCAATATGCACCCCCCAAGGCACACAGACAACACCAATCCTGTAACTTAAACCACTCCAGAACATTTATTTTAAAATACCCCTGTACTGCTTCTGTTCATAACTTTGTTATATTTCTTATCTTGGTGCAGTGGTAGGAATGTTTCAAGATGAGGGGTGGCTGTGACAGTTTGGTGGACCATTCTTTAATTTGTCCAAAGGCGATTCCCTCCAAAGCTACGGCATTTCTTCTCCTAGACGACACAGAGGCAATTCAAGCACCCTTCATCCTTTTCCAAGCAGCTTTCTCTCTATCAGTCTGTATCTTCCTGTGTGCCAGAGGTGTCAAGCTGGCAGGATGCAGTTACACTTATAAATCAACTTGGAATTGCTTTTTAACGTAAGCAAGCTTGAGAGTAACTTGGCTTTGAAATGAAACTATGTGTCTTATTATAAATCTATGTTTACTCTAAATGAATAGCAGGAGCATCTTTATAAGGCCACGTTCAGCATCACAACTGTTGTGTTGCTTTGGCCGGTCCTTGTTATCTGAAGGTTGCCTAGCTGCTGATGTCTGCATTGGTAATTTAAACTCTTCCCCGTTACTTTCTTTGTTTTGTTTAGTGGTGTTGTGGAGACAGGACAAGTGATGAGTGGCCATGTGCAAACTTTGTGTTTTATTCTGCAGTGCTTTGTTTGAATAGTTTAAGGAAGGAAGGGTGTGATTA
This sequence comes from Polypterus bichir lapradei, assembly GCA_026402145.1. Classification (NCBI taxonomy): domain Eukaryota; kingdom Metazoa; phylum Chordata; class Cladistia; order Polypteriformes; family Polypteridae; genus Polypterus; species Polypterus bichir. The sequence continues at coordinate 14,576,701 of JANRMT010062836.1, forward strand.
GGTCACTTGTTTTTCTTCAGTGAAGTTAAGTCAATCTTTAGTCAAATGGATCTTCATATATCTTGATAGGTATATTGATTTTTGATTATTTATTTAACACTGTGAAACGTTTGTTACTTGAATACCTGGAAGTGTAAAGTTGGTGCTCTAATGCTTTCAAGTTTTTTTGTTTTACATTAATGTCACTGTATGTCTTTGTCCTCCCTGTCATAAGGTCAGTCCTTTGTGGTTTGACGTTTTGTGCTGTTGTTGTTGAATGTTTATTCCAAGATAGTAGTAATTAAGTTCATGTCTATCCAAAATATTTTTTTTCTTGGTTTACTTTATGAGGATATGGTGTTTAATTTAAACTAAAATGTAATATTGATATAGTTTAAGTATTTGTGACTGGTATAGAATTTGTATTGCGAATGCCAAGTTCTGCAATGCTGTGGATCAGTAGAAAAATATAGTGCTTTTCAAAGTTACACATCTGGTACAGATGTTTCATTATCTTAAAATCAGAAAGGTAAGACAAGTTAACTTCTTTGCTTGAAGCAATTTGATTAGCTAGGAGTGAATGAGTTTTGGCTGTCAATATTATTGGAAGTCCAACATAACAGAACATAAAATGACTGGTGTCACACTATATAGCCTTTCCAGCGATTATCAGTTTTTGCTCTTATTTCCATTAACTTAGCAAGTTATGGCAAGTTGCTCCTCGTGCCTGTGACTGCCAGTCAAATAGTGTGTCATCTCCAGTGACTTTGTAATAGCAGTCTACAATTAGCATTGACACAAACAGATTTGATTTTAACTTAAGGCTTCTACATCCACAAAAGTTGACAACTAATGATCACTCACCCAGAAGTACAAGAGATACACTTTCGCCATAAAGAAAGAATGAAAATGGGTGTTTTAGACAACACAAATAGAACACAGACATGTCTGTCCAATGTCTAATGTTTGTCATATGACAAAAGAGTGGAAAAAGATTGGCAAAGGCAGCAACTGACAACCCCATAAATGGAAATCATTTTTTAGGCCATCAGTACTGTCAATCAGGACAATAATTGGCAGTCAAAATGTGGAGAGCTCATACTATGTAGGACATTTAAAGCTGTGATAAGAAGTCATGATCACATTTTTGTATCTCCATGCCCCCCCGAGATTCATAGTTGTGTATTTTGAAGTCCTCAAGGTGACAAGATCACGTGAAGAGTTTGATATGCTCTCATATTCAAAATCCTGTACTGTAGTGTTCCACTGTCCTAAGGCATAATTACAGTACATTTAATAGTATTGAATTTAGGATGTCTGAGAAAGCCAGAGGAAATAAAAACATGCAAGCACAGGATTAATGTTCTCAAACTTGCTGTGATTTCCTTGTTCATGGATGATGAATGTACTTCCCAATCCATGCCATGAACAGTAGACACATACTGAGTCATTGAGCACAATGTGCATGCCAGCCCAGAGTATCACAAAGCTGGTGTTGCTCTGTCTTAAATGTTTAAATGCCATCGACTGTAAATAATTGGATGCTGTCATCAACGATCCTGTGGCTAAATAAAATATAAGAGCCTCAAATGACTTAGATTTATGAAATTAATGCTGGTTAGCACCACTTTTTATTTATAAAAGTTGGAATCATATCTCTCACTTAAAATTTTCACTATTACAAAACCATAAATGAATGTGGAAAGCTGGGACATTTTAACCTTTGGTTTAATTATTCCTTGACCTTTGAATAAGTTTTGGAAATACCGTGATATCGTAAACACCAGGAAAAATGAAAATATCAGCATATTATTTTTAATGGAGTAGGAGCAGAGAGATTTGACGTCTTCTAGGGAAGTTGTTGAGTAGTAGAAGGAATGCTTTGACGAACTCCTCAGCCCAACAGACATGCCCTTCTATCAGGAGTCAGTAGTGGACACATCCTGTCAGTTCCCATCACTGTTGCTGAAGACACTATGGTGGTCCAAGGACATGGTGATAAAGCTGCTGAGGTAAATAAGATCCTACTGAAAGCACTAGGCATTGTTGAGATAGTGTGGTTAACGCAACTATTCAGTGTTTCATGGAAGGCAGATAAAATACCCTTGGACTGACAAACTGTTGTGGTGGTCCCCATATTTAAGAAAGGTGTCCAGAGGGTATGTTCCAGCTACAGAAGGGTTATACTCCTAAGCCTCCCAGATAAAGTTTATGTCTGGATGCTGGAAGGGAGACCCTGTCCAATGGTTGATTTGAACATACAGGAGAAACAATGCGGATTCTGTCCAGGCCGTGGAACAGTAGACAAGCTCTTCCCCCCCGATTGCAGTTCCTGGTGGGTCTTCATTAGCATGTGTTGTGGGAGGTGTTGCAGGAATATGAGGTAACAGGGCCGCTCTTGAATACTTTTCGTTCCCTATATGAATGCAGCGAGAGGCACGTTCGAATACTAGCTGTTGCATTGTCATTGCTCCTGTTTATGGTTTTCATGGACAGGATATCAAGGTGTAGCCGAGGGTGTGATGGTGCCCAGTTGGGGAGGCTAAGTGTAGCATTGTTACTTTATGCAGATTAAGTTGTTCTCTTTTCTCTTCTAACTGTGACCTTCTACATGCACTCAAACAATTCATTGCTGAATATGAAGCAGAAGTGATGAGGATCAGCATATTAGACATTTTATGGCATAATTTGTTCATAAAAGTGGTTTCTATCATAATGGCATGACAATGTGTGATAGATATATGTAACACCAGCTTGCCAACCATTATTGTTATCCACTTAGTCAAGTTTATAAAACAAACTATCATGTTTATTTGGAAGTTGACAGTGAATAAAATACACTCTTTGCTTGAAATAATCTTAAACTAAAAAAATATTTCGCACAGCATAGCTTGCAACAAAATATATGTAAGAGGTCACACATTTATGTTGGGCAGAAAAGATTTTGCGTTATATAAAATGTTTCATAATAGTGTGATTTTTTTTTTTTTTTTTTTTTAAATAAAGAGGTCAAACTGTATCTTTGAGAATAATTTATCAACACAGGTGCTAAAGAGATGAGAAGGGGAAATCTTGTCAGTTATTACATCAGATTACACAAGGCGGACAGTCCCATTTTAAATATTTTATAAAACTTGTAGCAGGAATTGTGTCCCAAGAAATTTGCATAAAATGAAAATTTTGTAGTTGGAAAGATTTTGCTTCCAAGGTAATTAGAAAGGTTTTGCTTCCAAGGTGACTTGCTTCAAGACATTTCCTGAAAAGGGGTTATTGGACACCCTGAAGTAGCTGTAGGTTGATTAGAGGTATAGAATACCTTGGATGTGTAGCCCAGAGTGTCAAGCTGTGCAGTTTATTTGTAATGATGACAGAAATAACTGTTTGTACTGGCAGTGTCTGGCATGGACAAATGCAGGCATGTATAGTATGCATTAATTAACAAATAAGTGCTCCATTTGGCTGTAATGATATTATAAGAGACAGAAGAGGTTTTACTGACTAGGTTTACTCTCAACTTTTAACAAAGCTGCAAGTTTACAGAACGAGTAAGAAATTTGGTGCGTTGTTTTAAAGTCTGTGATCCTGCAGTAGCTAAAGCTAAGAAGAATTAATTTTATCCTTCCATTTTCAAAGCCAGTTAATGTGGCTATTAGGTCTATCTTGCACTGTCTTTGTATATGCATCTGTGTATGTGTATATATATTATCAGGTCTCTGGTTACAGTGGCCCCGGCAATTCCACAGATGTGAAAGAGCATGTAAAATTCAAAAAACGTTATTTTCAACAAAATTTCAATTAATTTTAATCAAGTGACTTCCATTTTTTACTTACAAAAAAAGCAAGCAAGTTTTGACATGGATGAGTACATAACGCTGGGGCAGAGTACAGCATATACTTTGCAGCCAACTTCTTTTTTTTTTTTTTTGCGCTTTACTACATGTGTCAGTGATTGTAATTGAAGCAATAAGCTCCTTCACAGGTATGCAGATAGACTGGCAGTTTGCTGTTTAGATAAGGGGATGCTTGTAATTCCTGCCATCCTAAGTATGCTTTCCAGCTGTGCCACCTCCGGGAACACAGCCCCTGGTAGTAAGAGTGACATCCTCAGCGTTTCCCTAGCAGGGGAAATACATGTCTCACAATCATCAATTAATAGTGCATTTTCACGCCATCATTATGCCTTTTCCAACTTCATGAGGCCATGTATCATTATCAAAAGCTGTGTTTAAGCATGCTTACCCATGGTTCAGTTTGTTTCAGTTTAAATTATGTGTCTTCGGTGAAATGTGCAAATTTTATGCAAAATTTGGTTATAAACATGTACAGTATACTTGTACATTGTGGGGATGGTGGAACCTGCCCCAACAAGAATCAATCACAAGGCAGGAAAAGTCCTTGGAGAGTTCATTGCAGAGTGAATACACATAGGGACAATTTAATAAAGCCAGTTAACCTAACCTGCATGTCTTTTGACTGAGGGGGAAAGCTGGAGCACCCAGAGGAAACCCATATGGACACTGGAGAGAATATGCAAGGTTCCCTTGGGGAGAATCTGGTACACAAACTGCAGTCTCCTTGATGTATGGGAACAGTGCTACCACTGCACCATCATTCCATCCTGTATATGTACATGTTATGTACAGTATCTGTAATTATATGAATGAGATATAATATTCTTAACAGATAAAAATACTGGCAGGAAAGATCCAATCTCCTCCCTCTTTCTGTCAGTTGTAATGCTACTGGTTAGAAGGCAACTATTTTCATTGAGAGATTTGAGTAGAATTACAGGTATGAACTTGTATAAGGGAATTATTAATAACTCATTTGATAGCATCTACTTCAAATTTTAAATTAAATGTTTAAAAAATTTGCTGCATGTAGTGTGTATTATAATGGATTTTCTCATAATTCACCACTAAATGCTTACCGCTTTTTGAAATACACTCCCTTTTTGCCACAAAATGTTGAAGGGTCTCCCAGGCTAAATTATCTGATCAGATAGCCAACAGAATATTGCATCGTTTGAAATGGGCTGCCATTTAGCTCTTATGCTTGATTTTTTGCTGCTAAATGTTGACAAAGCCATCCCTCTGATCATCAATGCACAAATTGTATGTGAAGAGTTGATTTATTGCCTGGATGACTTTAACAAACTGATTACGTAAAGCTAGTGCTTAAGTAATAATTCTGCATTGTGGAAGCTGGCCCGGACACGTACATTTCACCCAACACACGTTTATTTATACTATGTACAAGTTAATCAAGTGCCACACAAACCCCACAAGTCCCCAAAGTCCTGGCCACACAATGCCTTTCTTCAGACCCCCTCCTTCTCTCTTCTCCAGCTCAGTCCAATCCACTCCCGACTCTCGCCCCGAATGAAGGGAGGCGGCCCCTTTTATCCACACCCGGATGTGCTCCAGGTGCTCCCCGGCAATTTTTCACCGACACGCCCCCATGTGGTGGAAGTGCCGACTGTATCCCCAGAAGCACACCGGGTGTCCCTGCTCCTCTTCCCCCCTGCACTTCCTGGTGTGGCGGAAGTGCTGAGGTCCAGGGCTCCAAAGGCATGGGGGTGCCCCCTGGCGGTGACCACGGGCCCCTACAGGGTGGAGCTTCAAAGCTCTGTACCCGTGGCCCCCAAAGGAACCAGGGCGGTCGTCCCCAGATGGTCTGGGGAAGGCGCAAGCCCTCCTCCGGTCCTCCTGGGCGACCCGGCTGGGTCGTCACCCCAGCCACCTCTGACAGCATATACAATAGTTCTAAGGACATTTAGAAACAAAGGGAAGGATGGAGAAATGGTGATTTTTAGCCAAATACTGTGAGGTAGAGTGAAATAACAGAAAGATGGGAATAATGGGATAGATTTTAGGGTTGGAAAAGAAAAATGAAGCAGTACACTGACATTTTTTTTTTGAAAAGAGACAGGGTGCTTTACACCTTTTCATAACCACACTTTGTGCCGGCTATTTAGAAATGCGGGTTGGGAAATAGGTAAAATGAGTGCACACATGTACTAAAAGAGAAACGTGCAGCTGAAGACAAAAAGGACTATCTTTACTACCTTTGCAATTGCCATAAAATAATACTAAAGAAAAACATCTCAGTATGTTAAAATTCATCACAATTTTTAAGCATTAAAATTTACATTAACCTGCCTACATCACTTGCACAATTATGGGATGGAAAACATTTTACAATCTATTTAAAGAAATGCGATTTATTATGTTGCAAAATGTCATTTTTTTTCATTATTTCATTTGATCACTCCCTGTCTTTTAATGCACCTCCTGCCTGACTGTTGCTTGTGGAGCACATGCTTTCGAATGTCTGCCTGTCTATTCAGTTCTTACATCATACATATCATGTCAACTTTGCAAACCCCTTTTTCAGATATTTTCCCCTTTACTTGTTTCCTTGTTCTCTCATTTTTCTTATTGTGTGAAACTTACAAAATGCCTTGCAGTATTACTTCTACTCAGACAATAGTATTCCCTAAGTATAATCATTTATATTTCTTCATTATGTTTTTGGCTCTATTGTATTTTGATTTTTTTCACAGATCTTGTTTGCTTATTTTCACTGGTTTGGCTTGTATATGTTTATCACCTTCCTCAGACCTGTGTAACAAAACATTTGAGTTACATTTTGTTCTTGGTCTGTGTTGGACCTGTGAGTAAATGGATTTTATGCAATATTCCATATGCAAACTTTGTCTTATTCTGTCTGTTATAATTTTCTTATTCCCAGGTATTTAACTTGTGACTTCTTCAATTTTCTCTTCTAATCTGGTTGCTTATTGACAACTAAACTTACTTTCTTAGTCTTTGTCTTTTCCTTACTAGTTCCCAAACCTATCATTTTCGTCAGTACTTGGAACTGCTCCTGTACGTGCCAGCAAGGCCAGCTCATCAGAAAAAAAGTCAAAATCTTCCAGTTTTTCCTGTATTTTCTTACGTCTTAGTTGCTTTTTCATAATTCAATTAGTAGCTAAAATAAATAACAATGATAAACACCATTACCTTTGTTAATTCTTGATTACAGATGCTTTTGGCCGCATACAATATGCCTCCATTTGCATTTAGCTGATGTTTAAAGTTTAAGAATTATATTCACATTATTCACTAATCTCATGTTAGGTAATTTGTTGTAAGATTTCAGAAAGCCTTAAATGCAAAAAGAGCACCAGGCTGTTTGATTATAACTCTTACATTTATAGTCTGGTAGGTACGTAAATAGTGTATGCCATAATAAACATAAATGGTGGTGCCTTTTATTCTTTCAGATTGGGCAGTACCACTGTTTTTATTTTTTTTCCAAAATTATTGCATTTCTTCAATAACAGGGTTATTCCTATACCTTAACTCCTCTTGGCTGATTCTCCAGTTTAGGATTTGCATGTTGTGCCTTTCTTCTTACCATTTTGCCAAGTCAACTTTTCAGATCTTGAAAGATCATTTTCTGTTTCTTTTCGGTGTATTGCCTGTGGTACTCATGTCAAGTACAAGTTTGAATTTATTGTTATTATACTTAGTGCAATGCAATTCTGACTTGCATGTCTCCTCAGAATAGTTGACAAAAATACAATACAAAATAAATAAATTTAAATAGCATGTATCATATAATCTATCTATCTATCTATCTATCTATCTATCTATCTATCTATCTATCTATCTATCTATCTATCTATCTA
>JANRMT010062836.1:14584385-14596490 GCA_026402145.1 Polypterus bichir lapradei
CTATCTATCTATCTATCTATCTATCTATCTATCTATCTATCTATCTAATTCATAAAACTGTGTGTATGTATGTGTGTGTATAAATATATACTGTATATATATATATATATATATATATCCTTATATATAATTTGATACTATCCGTATGTATGGTGTTCGCGTCAAAACCCCGTATGTATGGTGTTTGCGTCAATACCTCGACTCAGTACAAGTTAGGACCATGCAATGGGACTCTGCCTCTGTAGTTAGAACATAAGTATTGTATGATTGGATAAGAATATTCGAATGCTTCAGTGACGCTGCTGGACGGCCGAGTATAGTAAGTCGGTGTTGGTTCGTGCAGATAACAGTAAGTTCGGTTGGTTTTTGGAACGTTGGTTTAGTGGGGCATACTTTCCAGGACTGACTTAAACCCTTCGACAGCTCTGGAACTGTAAGTAATTTAGAACGTATCTCCATTTGCTTGGTACGCCAAAATCTATCTTTGGGCAGTTCGGTTTTGGGATCCGTCCTTCTGACATCTATTGGCAAGCTGAGTAATGACGGCTGGGTATTAACAACGGTCATTGTTTAAATTTTAGCCGATCTCAGATCTAAAATGACCACACCAACATAATTATTACTCCGACTCTATTCAGAGTCGTAAAATACAGTTTGTTTTGAAAATGTGCTTGCCGAAAAAAATCAAATGAGGTGCGCCGAAGAGCTGAGTTCACGTCTCGCAGTCCCATTTAAACAGGAAGCTCTTCATTACATCGGCCGAAAAGGTCTATTTTAAGCACAAATCGGTGCCATGATAACAAAATAATTTCAAGGACTTAAAAAAACAAATAATTCTTTGCAGAGAAAGTATGGATTTCACAAACGTAGAATTTGTAGCACGATTCGATCGGGCTCCCAGTCGCTAGTATATATATATATAAAATCCTATGCCTAAAAGTGCGATTTTGTGCAATGATTTTATGTGACGTTTTTATGTGACTTTTTTTGTCACGCTTTGGATCAGGCTTATTTTAAAACCTACATGTATATGTTTGGTATCATTCTTTTCAGAATTTATCGATCTTTAATGTGATGATGTTAGATTTTCTGATTCTTATTCTGTTTTTTAAATTATAAACTAAAAAATATCAAGAACTCACGTCCCTCGAGACTAGACTTTGTGCCAAAAGATTTAACCAAACCTGGGGCCGGAAATAAAAGACAGGGAGTAGGACAGCTGCTGTACAGGCTTCTAAATTTTTGAAGTGCCGCATAAGATACAGATCATGCTGGACGGCAGCAGCATCAAGACAGCAACTGAATGAGCAAAGAGGAGGTAAAAAAAAAAAATATATTTGTTTCCCATTGTATTATCTTTTAAGAGGGGGTTTCGAGGGAGCGACTGCTTGGGGTGTGTTCAGCCTCCCTCTTCACAAAACGAGTGGCAGAGATGTGAAGTGGCTGGTGTGTATTGCAGGCCGAGGGGTTTGGCGAGCAAAGTGAGCAGGGCGGAACCCCGTAGTGTATATGTTCAGTACATATACAGTAGTGTTTGTTAAGTCATAGTATTTGAATTCTTATGATTGACTTTGTAGCAACCATAAGACTTCTGGATAGGAACAGTCTCTGAATCTATTAGTGTGAGTACCAGTGGTCTGTTTGCCTTTCTCAGGCAGTGAGCATTGTGCATGTCCTGAGCAGAAGGTATCTGGCTGCTGGTAATTTACCACCCTCTGCAAGTTCTTGGTATGGAACCTGCCGGTAAGGATGGACTCTATTGTGCACCTGCACGAGTCAGTAAGAACAGATGGAGAAATGCAACTTGTCCTCAGATGTTGAGCTTACTGAAGTGTTGTGTTGTGCCCACTTCAGTTTGTTAGTGATGGTCACGAACAGATGGAGAAATGAGAGTTGTTCTCAGATGTTGAGCTTACTGAAGTGTTGTGTTGTGCCTACTTCAGTTTGTTAGTGATAGTCACTCTAAGAAATGTAAAGCTGCTCACTGTTTCAAAAGCACCCCCTCTGATGTAGATGTCAGTGTATTTCTGCTTTTTGTTTTCTGAAGTACATGACTACCTTCTTGATTTTCTTGGCATTAAGAATAAGATTGTTTTCCTGACACTACTGAGTCAACAGGTGGTGATAATGCTGATGATGGAGGTGTCATCAGCAAATTTAAAAATGGATTTGGAAGTGTGTTTGGCCACATTATCATAGGTGAACAAGGAGTACAGAAGGGGCCTTGAAACACTACCTTGTGTAGGAATGTGATGCTTTTAAAATGTATATGCTAAGGCATTACCTCCCCTTTACTGAACATTCCCCCTTCTCAGTTTCTGTCTTATCTGTCTTCAGTAAGCTAAGTTACATTTCTTCTTGTTCCAAAACCACTTCCTGATTCCAGACTCAAATTGGCTCAGACAAGAAGAGGATTTTGGTAAGGACCACCCAAAGAAAATGTAGCAGTTTCCCAGAATACAGCGATTGAAACCCCTTTGGCTTTTTTAAGCTATTGTGAGTAGAAAAACAGGAGTCCCTTACATAAAGGGCAATAGGTTCCTACATAACATCTGATCGTACAAAGATGACTTGATTAAATAATTAAAGAATGGCCACATTTGTCTGTTGGGCATTATGTATAAAACTTGACAAAGAGTTTAAAAAACATATGGCCATTGAAGGTTTGTCCTACATTAGTAGGCCATGTATGCATATTGACAATTGCGTGGCTATTTTTTATTTTACCTATATTTGCATATTGAACAGTTCTAAAATACTAGCATCCCATCCAGTGACAGATACTGGCAGGAGGCTCAAGACCTTACAACTCTCAGGTTTGCTCAGGAATGAATCAGCTGATGGATGATTTTGAAATCTTGTGGCCTTGTGGAGCTGTGCCTAAACCTTTTGAGAGTCATAGAATCAAATTATTACCCAAGTACTATTTGTTGTGGAATTTTGCATGCTTTTCAGAGTCTGCCTCCTATTTGCCAATGCTAAGAAGGTTAGGTTAATCGGTGATTATAAATTGGCCTGGTTTGAGTCATGTGCCTTGTGATGGTCTGGTTCCTGCTTTGCACCTAATGCTGTTAGGACTGACATAAACAGCTATGAGTATTTAGAGCAGAATATTGCAAAACATAAGTGCCCGTTGTCATGTCCAAGGCTATATGTTGTCTGTCTCTATAATCCTTCTGTAATGAGTCACAACTCGCCTGACATTACTGAGGATGGCTGTAAGCTTATTAAAAAGAAATGCTAGGGACAACCCTCTTAAGTAAATATTCCTGTTAGAAGGGACAGTCCATTGTTTGTTTGCTTTTCTTTCTTTCTCCATAACATCTTTCACGTATTTGTTCTTCACATGTTATTTCCTGCAATCTGGCCACAGTGGGGAAGTAAGCAGGAATCCCCTTGTGTATACAATGATATTGTTTTTTTTAAGTGGAAAATGGCATTTATTCTTGTTCTAGCTGTTTGCTTTTGCTGCAAAGAATGGTCCTGTGCATGTCCTGTTCAGAGCATTCAACTGTCTTGTGTACTATTTTGCTGCAAAGGTGTTCGTGCATATCTTTAAAATGAGTTTCATTTGAAGACAAAATAGGCTAATTTTGCTTTGCTCTGTTTTTTTTTTCTACAATTTAAAACATTGTACGGTTTTATGGATTAAATAGAAATTTTATTTAATGCCCTCTCTTTACCAGGCAAAATACTTTGAGATTTGAGACTCAACATTATGGTATTTAATACTTCTTTGAAGATTTTTTTTTAATAGAAAATTCATATTGCACAAAACATGACCAACTGCAGTCTTGAAATTAGACTGGATAAGTAATATTGATTCTGGTGCCCTAAGCAGGACTGGTTCCTGTCTTCACCCACAAGACCCTTGAATAGATTAAGCAGGTTTGATGATGGACAGGTGGATGGATAGAAGTAATTTCTGATACACCATATGTTATAAGAAATCTTATAGTTGATTGTTTAGGTTTTTAAAAGTAGTGGAGTGTTAGACGAGTCTTCCAAGCTTGATTTGTACACATCTGCTTTTATTATTGTTTCGGTGGCAAGGTGAGGATAGCACTACTGCACAAGTTTGCATATGAAGATGGCAGATTCTTCTTCTATTGACTTTATTCTGTTCTTGCAGTCTTAAGTCATGCCTTTGATTGCCACATAGTGGACTTGTACAGATGTGTCTGCTGCGAAAGTCTGGCATTCCTTCTGTAACTGCTTCCTGTTTTGCGCCTGCAGCTACCAGAATTGAGTCTAGCTCTTTGTTACTCACAAAATCAAAAAGTATGCCAAGAGAAAGGTTTAATGTATTATCATTAAACATCAGTTTTATTTACGCTGTCACTCAGTTCTGCCGTTTTGGGTTTAAGTCCTGTGCCTGGTCATCTGTGTTGAGTGTGTACATTCTTGCTTTGTCTGCCGTTTTTTGTGGGTACAGCTATATTCCTACCACATCTTCAAAGATGTGCTGATTACCTTGATTGGCTATTTGAAATTGGCCCTGTGCAATTGTGGGTGTGGGCATGAGTGGGCACTGCTAAGGACTTAACATTTTTACAACAACAACATTTATCTATATAGTACATTCTCATACAAATGATGCAGCGCAAAGTGCTTTACAAGATGAACAAAGAAAAAAAATATAAAATTAGGCAATACTAATTAACATAGAATAAAAGTAAGGTCCGATGGTCAGGGAGGACAGAAAAAACAAAACAACAAAAAAAAAAAACTCCAGACAGCTGGAGAAAACAAAATCTGCAGGGATTCCAGGCCCCACTAGGATTTCTACCTAACATCAGTGATCTCAATCGGTCCTCATGGTTTTCAGGTTCTACGTGGAAGAATTAGACAATGGTGGTCATGTGGACCTCTGGCCTTCAATTCATCAATGTAGGGACTGCACGCTGCTTTTATGGGGTGGTGGTGGTTCAGATCACCACTGCAGAAAACCAGAAAAAGAACAGCAGAGAAAGTAGGGGTTAGTATGGATTGTGGAGCCATGAAGAAAATGCTAATTCAATGCATATACAGAATATCAGAGTTAAACTAAAATGAAGCTATGAGAAAGCCGTGTTAAAATAATGAGTTTTTAGTTCAGTTTTTTTTAAAGTGCTCCATCGTATTAGCCTGGCGAATTTCTGTCGGTAAGGTATTCCAAATTTTGGGTGCATAACAGCAGAATGCTGCCTTGCCACTTTTAAGTTTAGCTGTTGGAATTATAAGCAGACACTCATTTGAAGATCTAAGGTTACGATTTGGAGTGTAAGGTGAAAGGCATTCCGAAATATAGGATGGAGCAAGATTTTGTAAAGCTTTGTAAACCATAAGCACTATTTTAAAGTCAGTTTTAAATGGCACAGGTAACGTAGCGACATCAAAACTGGAGAGATGTGCTCGGATTATATTTTCGTAGTTAAGATTTTAGCAGCTGCATTCTGCAGTAGTTGCAATTGATTGGTGTATTTTTTGGGTAGTCCTGAGAGGAGTACGTTACAGTAATCTAGCCGACTGAAACAAAAGCGTGAACTAATTTTTCAGCATCTTGAAAAGTTATAAGAGATCTAACTTTTTCTATATTTATTAAGTGAAAAATTCAATCCTAGTAATCTGATTAGTATCTGATTTAAAATTTTGGTCAGAATCAATAGTTACCCCTAAATTCTTTACCTCTGACTTGACTTTTAAGCCTAAAGGATCAAGTTTATTTCTAATACCCTCACTATATCCATTTTTGCCAATCACTAAGATTTCTGTTTTCTCCTTATTTAGTTTGAGAAAATTACTACTCGTCCATTCAGAAACAACAGCAACATTTATTTACATAGCACATTTTCATACAAACAATGTAGTTTAAAGTGCTTTACATGATGAAGAAAGAGAAAAAAGACAAAATAAAAAAGAATTAACATTAGGGAACACTAATTAACATAGAATAAAAATCAGGTCCGATGGCCAGGGAGGTCAGGGAAAACAACAAAAAAAAAAAACAGACGGCTGGAGAAATAAATAAAATCTGCAGGGGTTCCAGGCCACGAGACCGCCCAGCCCCCTCTAGGCATTCTACCTAACATAAATGACCTTAATCAGTTCTTATTGTATTCAGGGTTCTAATGGAAGAATTTGATGATGACGGTCATGTGGACGCCTGGCCTTTACTCCATCAATGTAGGGACTTCACGGTGCACAAGTAAGACATTGTGTCAGTGAACCAAGAGAGTCGGGGTCAACAAGCGCTATTGATAAACACAGTTGTGTGTCAGCAGCATAGCTGTGGTAGCTCACGTTATGTCTTGAGATAATCTGATCTAATGGAAGCATATAGACCTAGGGTAGATCCTTGTGGAACACCATATTGAATATCATGTGTCTTTGAAGTATAATTACCACAACTAACAAAGAATTTTCTACCTGCCAAGTAAGATTCAAACCAATTTAAGACACTGCCAGAGAAGCCCACCCATTGACTAAAGTGATTTCTAAGAATATTGTGATCAGTGGTATCAAATGCGGCACTCAGATCTAAGAGGATGAGAGCAGATAAACGGCCTCTGTCTGCATTTACCCGCAGTGCAGTTTCTGTACTGTGATTTGTTCTAAGACCTGACTGAAACTTGTCAAGAACAGAATGTTTATTCAAGTGATCATTTAACTGCGTAATGACTGCCTTTTCTAAGATTTTACTTAAGGTTAGAAATAGGTCTAAAATTTTCAAAAGCAGAGGGAGCCAAGATTATTTTTTTTGAGCATGGGTTTAACAACAGCAGTCTTAAAACAGTCTGGGAAAGCCTCCGTATCTAATGATGAATTTACTATGTTGAGGACACTATCAATTAGCACACTGGATACGTCTTTGAAAAAACTTGTTAGTATTGGGTCAAGGACACAGGTGGAGGGTCTCATTTGAGAAACATTTATATAAATCAGGTAAATCTATCCTGGTGAAAGAATTTAATTTGACTAAAATTGAGTACTGAGGTTTAAGAGGATCAGTATTGGGGGGGATGCACTATATTATTTCTAAAATCATTAATTTTGTGATTAAAAATTAATGGCAAAGGCCTCACAAGTTTCACTGGAATTTTTCTGGAGGCATTCCATTGAGTGACCTAGGTTTAGCAGACGATCAATTGTAGATAAAACAATTGTCAATAAAACTCTCAGATTGTTAGCATTGTTTTTAATAATTTTAGAGAAATAGCACCACCTCTCATGGCAAACTATGTTGTTATATTCTTTTTTTTTTACCTCTTGATTATTATTTTTAATATATTTATTGCATAGAAGAGCTTTGGTTACTTTTATTGGTTTGTTTGTGTGTGCAGTGTTTGTTTTTTAATGTTACATAAAGAGGGAGGCAACTAAAGACTATTGGGAAAACTTTGATAAAATTTTAATATTAAAGACTAATTACAAGCTATAAAATGTTTACACAATATGTATTTCTGCATATTTCTTTTTTATATGCCTACAACTGGGAACCAATTTTATAAAGTGTTAAGTTCAACCATACCTACATCAAATGAGTTAGTGGTTCAGCTTTCATATTCACTCTATTAACAGAATGCTGTCTAAACCCATCTTTGATATTTATAATACGCTAAGAGTTGTCTGTCACTCAAAAACTTGCAAACTACTGGTCCCTGAACCTTGATTTTGGGTTTAATTGAGAGCTTATGGAGTGACACGCCCAATGGTACTGGAAAATTGGTGGTGCTGGCTACCTCACAGATGTAATTGGGCCTTGGGTGTTTCTGGGGGCAACCTGTGGCTTGGGCATCCACAGTGGCATACAGAAAAGCCATGTCGGTGCCATAGCTGACAGGAAAAGCACAGCATTAATGCAGTTATGAGCTATGAGTGATAGGAAAAGAGCCAACATATGGGCTTATACCATGGCTGACAGCGGTAGCAAAAATTTGGAGTTGCTGACTACCTTGCCGACGTAATTGGGCCTTGGGTGTTTCTGATGGCAAGCTGTGCCTGGGCATGTGCAATGGTGGGCAGATAAAGAAGAGCCATAACTGAAACGAAAAGCACAGAGGACTTGTGCCATGGCTGATAGGATCTGCTGTTGATGTTGAAACAAACAAATCTGTAATAGATAATGTATAGAGCAACAGTCAAAAACAACTCTCTGAACAATATTCCACAGGTTGTGTTGACTGTCAACAGTGATCAACACAGTGACGTGACAGACATCTGCTGTTGATGAAGCCCACAAAAAATAATAAGAGCGCTGTCCTCAGTTCAGTGTCATGCCAAACAGATGAGGCATTTCACTTACAATAAATGAGAAATGATAAGATGGCAGGACACTTAACTACATATCAAAGCAAGATGTCAGCCTGACGAATAACTCCATAATAGGAAAGTATGGTGATCAACACAGTTATGTGGCAGAAAGAAAAGTAGCCTTGGATGAAAGGCCTGTGTGTTTCCTAGTAAACAGGGAACCTGGACTTTATGAAAATGAAGCATCTGTTTGTAAATATAGTGGAAGGGATGAGCAAAGGTGGAACTAAAAATGAACAAAAATTGACAAAGCAGAATGCAAAATATTAGCTGCTTTGGTGGGCATAGCTGTAAAAGGCTTCTTTCCATCAAGTGAGGCGGCTCCCCAAATTTCTAATTTCATGTGTTCTGACACAAGAAAGTATAGATAATTTTTTTTTTTTAATGAAAGATCAGGAATTGAAATGTATTTAAAAAGCCAGTTTACGTTTGATACCAAAAATAAATAAATCCTGGTGTTTAATCCCAAATACCGCACCAAAACTCTTAGTCAGGAAAAAACACACCGGGAATCATTAACCATAAAATCTCGCTGACGGGACTTTTCAAATCCTATCTCCGATTTCAGACAACTGGGAAGTGTACAACACTGACCTTTTATATCTTTGAATAGTGATGTCACGTGTCAGACATTTCCAGGTGACCTTGCCTAGCAGCTGTATGGCAACTGACAACAAAAATTCCTAACAATTGTAGCACCCAAGGGAAATGAAAATGGCATAATGGGAAAAGCTAAAAATGTTTAACATTATTAAAATGAATGTAAAACAAAAATAAACGTCAAAATAGATTCCTTGGGCCTCAAATTACAAGGAAAATCTAGAACATTTTTAATAAAGGAGCTGATTATAACATCTTGATACCACAGTAAAGATACAGTACTTTCTGCCTCATCCCATGTTTCTTTTTGCAAATAAGCCTTTACAAACTCTTCTAACTTTCATAGTTTAAATGTTCTCTGATATGTTTAGAACAGAATACATTATTACAAGGAAAGGAAAGTAAAGAGAATATCTAGTATGACTTGAAAAGGTAGTTACTAAACAGAGCCTACAGTTGGTACCAGAAGATTAAAATAAATTAAAATTTCAAATTAAAAAAATTAAGAACAGTTCTAACCATAACTAAACTGCATTTCCCAAACTAGAACAATTGCATAATTCGTCTTTGATTGTTTCTTTTAATCGGCTCGAGTTTCTTGTTATCCAAATGCTCCACATGATTAACAACAGAACTTTGTTAGCATCAACAGGATGGCTGGAACTTCAATCTGTGGCCCAAAATGGCGGTGCAACAAAAATGCTGATAAAATGGTGGTGTGAAAGAATTAATAAAATTATAATATCAATTAAAAACCAAATAAATATTCCAAATAGGGAAAAAGTACTGTCATTAACTATAGTACTCATTTCAATGACTGACTTAGCACTGTTATGTTTGCAAGGTAACCAGATTTAAGCAAATACTGACACTGGGCTTCCTAATTTCTTATTAGGGTAACACAATTCTGCCATTACCAAGTAGGAGTTTTGTGCTGCAAATTGTTGGCCCAGAGGAATTTCGGTGATCTCTTGATTTCCAGCTGTGCCTTTTGTCCTCCCTTGATGTAATTAAAGTTTACTTTCTGGGGCTCATCACTAAGGCAGTGGATGAAATGCCTGATGGCCCCTACCAATTGACACTGATGTTCAAAGGGACCTCTCATCTGTTAGAGAGAGTTATGCTATTTCTCAGGGCCATGATGGACCTACCCCATACAATGTCACCTGGTGACCCCTTGCCAGCAGTTAGTGAACTGCTGTATTTTGACTGCCTTTTCACAAAGATGTCATATTTTTATAACATAAAAAACAACTTTCAGAAGAAAGTATGAAGTTTTCATAATAAAAGCTCCTCTGCCCTACAGTGTACCAATTCATTTATAAAGGCACCCACAAAATTTTACACCATTCAGTTTATCCATTTAATAATAACAGGTAATTAATATATACATGTTAATGTTATTGATATAAAATCCCCAACATTTAAGAAATGCTATCTCCACATGCAATATTATTCTTTGAAAGCTATAAGCCAATCAAATATTTAAACTCCCCATTATGCCATTATTCATAAAACCATCATGATTTATAAGAAGTCTATTTGTTGATTCTTGTCTGAACAAGAATTAACTATGTGAGAAACTACCATCTTCTATAATTTACTGTCTAAAACACTGTACCTAGTCTATTTAACCAGCTTAGATTGCACAAGCATGCATTCATCTTGCTTATCATTTGTTAAATATGTCCACTGAACTGAAAATTTCCCTCACAAAAAACAATCCTTTTATTAAGCATACTCCTTTAATTTAAATAATGGCTGAAATTACATGATTAGAGCAGAACGCAGCCACAGTAATTTCTTTGCAGTTAGATACCTGCATTTACTAACTATGCATCTAAAACCTTAACATGTGATGATCACTGAGTATTAAAGCCTAACATTTGCCTTTCTAGCCTTTGTTTTAATGAGCATGGAATTTATTATGCAGTTATCAAAGCTCCTTCTCTATTTTTAGGCTTGCAGATAAATACAACATTAATGCTACTGACATATATATGGGGAATATAGCTTAAAGTCTCTCTAAGAGTCAGGTGAGCAGCATCTGTGTAGCATTCCTCATATTATAATTACAGAGTGTAAAAGATGTGCAGAATGGCAATTAAGGAAACTTCAGATAGACATTGGATAAGCCATGCTGGGGTTAAGACAAAACAATTAAGCAGCTAACTGACATTTTGTCATACATTTGCAATCCAGTGGTTAAAACTGCAAAGTCCAATCATGATATCTAAGAAGTCTTTCCGCCATTGAAGTTTAGATTTACAATTTACTGTAGCTTGATGCTCATTTGAATTAACGGGGGAATATGAAAGAACACAGTTAAAGAGGCATGAGTGGAAATAAAAAGAAGGGGGCAAAGAAATAAATAGTACTAATGAATACACCGCCTGCATTGTCCCTAATAAAATAAAAATCAGTGAAACTAATATTTATAACAAATTTATAACTTACATAAAAATAACTAAAAATTATTTTATTTAATGTCTACCTAGTTTGAATTTCAGCATCCAACTGAGGGAATCATATTTATTGTTTGAAAATCCTGAATGGATTAAATTAATAAAAAGTGAAAATGCTGATGCTCTTTCAAGGTAAAAAGCTCTTTGCTCTTGCTAGTTTTGTCACAAAGCTAGTTCAGAAATAAATATACATGATTTGTGAATGCTTTTAAGAGTGTGATGATCTGACCAATCAACTGTGAGTTAAAGACTGAAGTTCTGCAAGTAGTCTTTCAACACCTCGGAGGTAATAATTTAAGCCCTATCAAGGGTTTTGAGGCTCCCCAGCCCGCTGGGGGATAGAGGTGTTGTGGCCTCATCGGCACACTGGGGAGGACAACCAGTTTGGCCCTCTCCAGTACACCTCTGTAGTGGGATTGACATTCAAGACTTTCTGGTGCCACTAGGGGGAGTCCTGCTTATGCAACACCAGAGGTCGATGTCAGCCAGACCCCTGGAAGTGCTTACACACAAGTACTGAAAGGTGAGTAGAGGAACTGTGTTAACAGAATTGTCTGGAGTTAGCATTGTTTAGTTGGGCCCTGGGGGAAGAGGTGTTTATTATTACTTGTTTTAGTTGTACTTTTTTGCCCCCCTGTATCACTTATTGAGATTTTGTTATTAAAAGCTTTATTTTGTTTTTTAGAGTTGGTGTTTGGGGTTGCAAGACACTATCACAAGTTGTTTTAACTTGTTGTGTCATTCGTTT
>JANRMT010062836.1:14606490-14635336 GCA_026402145.1 Polypterus bichir lapradei
TATATATATATACTGCTCAAAAAAATTAAAGGAACACTTTTTAATCAGAGTATAACATCAAGTCAGTGTAACTTCTCGGATATTGATCTGGTCATTTAAGTAGCAGAGGGGGTTGTTAATCAGTTTAAGCTGCTTTGGTGTTAGTGAAATTAACAACAGGTGCATTAGAGGGGCAACAATGAGATGACCTGTAAAACAGGAATGGTTTAACAGGTGGAGGCCACTGACACGTTTCCCTCCTCATCTTTTTTGATTGTTTTCTCACTAGTTTTGCATTTGGCTACAGTCGGTGTCACTACTGATAGCATGAGGCAATACGTGGAACCTACAGAGGTTGCACAGGTAGTCTAGCTTCTCCAGGATGGCACATCAATACGTGTTATTGCCAGAAGGCTTGCTGTATCTCCCAGCACAGTCTCAAGGGCATGGAGGAGATTCCAGGAGACAGGCATTTACTCTAGGAGAGCTGGACAGGGCAGTAAACCCTACAGCAGGACCAGTGTCTGCTCCTTTGGACAAGGAGGAACAGAATGAGCACTGTCAGAGCCCTACAAAATGACCTCCAGCAGGACACTGGTATGAATGTCTCTAACCAAACAATCAGAAACAGACTTTATAAGGGTGGCCTGAGGGCCCGATATCCTTTAGTTGGCCCTGTGCTTATTGCCCGGCACTGCGGAGCTTGATTGACATTTGCCATAGAATACCAGAATTGGCAGGTCCACCACTGGCGCCCTGTGCTTTTCACAGATGAGAGCAGGTTCACCCTGTGCACATGTAGCAGATGGGAAAGGGTCTGCAGGAGCTGTGGAGAATGTTATGCTGCCTGTAACATGGTTCAGCTTTGTGGTGGGTCAGTGGTGATCTGGGGAGGCATATCCATGGAGGGATGCACAGACCTGTACAGGCTAGACAATGGCACCTAGACTACCATTAGGTATTGGGATGAAATTCTTGGACCCATTTTCAGACCCTATGCTGGTGCAGTGGGTCCTGGGTTCCTAGTGGTGCACGACATTGCCCGACCTCATGTGGCGAGAGTATGCAGGCAGTTCCTGGAGGATGAAGGAATTGATACCATTGACTGGCCCCCCACACTCGCCTGACCTAAATCCAATAGAACACCTCTGGGACATTATGTTTAGGTTCATCTGACGCTGCCAGGTTGAACCTCAGACTGTTCAGGAGCTCAGTGATGCCCTGGTCCAGATCTTGGAGGAGATCCCCCAGGTCACCATCCGTTGTCTCATTAGGAGTATGCCCCGACATTGTCAGGCATGCATACAAGCACATGTTGGCCATACAAACTACTGAGTACGATTTTGAGTTGCTGCAATGAAACTTTGGCAAAAAGAAGTAGCTTGCAGCATCATTTTTTAACTTTGATTTTCGGGGTGTCTTTGAATTCAGCCCCTCTGTAGGTTGATAATTTTCATTTCCATCAAACAATTCGGCATCCTTTTGTTCCTAACACATTACCCGGTCCATATCAGTATAGATATGATTTTTTCCCATCGAGATCTGATGTGTTTTCAAAGTGTTCCTTTAATTTTTTTGAGCAGTTTATATGGTTGAATAGTTTACTGTTAAATAATGCAAAGAGTATGCGACACGTGTTTGCCCTAATTCTGGGCTCATCAGGCGTACACACTCACTGCACCCCTTCTCGGGGATCGGATGTCAGCGTCAGAGGCAAAGCCTCTTTACGTTGCGCCATGGCGTGTGGTTCGTTTATTTGACAGCATATAGATCGGGGTAATTACATTCATGGCATTCGTAGTCTGAATCACAATCTGATTGTATGGGTGGTTACCTACCAGGTAACGCTTGTGGTTGGTCTGCAAATCGGCAAACATCCGCCACAGGGCCCTCTTTCAGTTGCATTATTTGACAGTAAACTATTCAACCATTCTATGATCTGCCTCTCGCAACGGGTAACCAACTTTTTTGTAATTTTGGTTTTGTACATTACCATGATGAATTTTAAATGAAACAACACATTTTTATGCAATTGTTTTGTTCACCCCACTGAATTAAAGCTGAAAGTCTGCACTTCAACTGCATCTGAGTTGTTTCATTTAAAATTCATTGTGGTAATGTACAGAACCAAAATTAGAAAAAAGTTGTCTCCGTCCAAATATTTATGGACCTAACTGTGTGTATATATGTATGTATATATATATATATATATATATATATATATATATATATATATAATGTGCTACACATATTCAGGGCCAAATTCAGTTACAAGCAGTTACTTCAGTTAAGATTGGTCCTGTTGAGTGACTTAATTATGAATTAGTACGCAGACATAAGCAATGATAAAGCCTGATCATTTATGTAAGGCACCTTGAAAACAACAGAACAAAGACTGTTTTACAGCAATTCCTCAATAACGTTTGATTGAGTGGTTTGACTTCACAAAAGTAACCTTGTGACGTTTGAATTAGTTTGTCTAATAAATATTTCTCCTCAATAAGTGTTATTAATCAGTTAATGTCTCCTCCATATACTAATTTAAATCTCAGAACAGGAAATATCACAAACCTGACAAAGTGATTTTCTGAGTGATTTGGGAAAATGCGTTATTACAAAAGCAGATTTAAAGACTCTGAGTAAATGGAAAATATCCTGAATGACCTTGGTATGCACTAATTAATGTTACATAAATGTACTGTTTGTACTTGGTAGAAATGATCATATACAGTAATTATATCATTTTTTACAGTTTTATTCTGAAATCACCATCAGGTCAATAACATTCCCCATTTTGTTTTTATATTGGAAACCCCAATACCTTGCATCAAGTGAAATTTAAGCCATAGATCAAGGCAATACATTTAAGCATTTTAAAAAGTGTTACTATTTGTCTTTTTTTTTTTTTTTTTTTTGCAAATCTGTTTTAGTTATATGTTTCTTGTTGAAAGTATCTGGCCATCCAGTCATTTTCTCAACCTGTTTACTTCATTTCAGGTTTGTGGTGAGTTGCAGCTTACTCTAACGTATATTGGCAGCTGGTAACAAAGAAGGAAGAGTGCTGGACAGAGCACCAGGTCATCATAGGACACACTTGCACACATATATCTGCACTCAGTAATATCAGGTTAATCATTTACGCTAAATACGGTGCTAATGAACTTTGTTGGCCATCCATTTAACACTAGATATGCTCAGTTGATTTTAGGTTTAAAATGGTTGAAGTGAAACATTGCTTATTAATTAATCTCCTTTATCCACTCTTGATCCATCAACAGTGGGGGTTCTGCTTTCCCTACACCAGCTTATGTGCATCACTAAAGACATACTGTATTAATGTCTTAAAGTTTAATCGATACTTTAAGTGAAGATTGTTGAAAAGAAGCCTGTTAAGTACTATATGCTGCATTACAGTATACTGCTGTATTATAAAACATGCAATTAATCAATAGGTTTCTGATCACGCTTATGTCTTAAGAAAACTGAAAATATGGTATTTTTTTTTACGAACTTTTTCAGACAATGCTTTTATATGCTCAGTCACTCCCATACAATAACAGGTACCTGTTTAATCTAACACATACATCTTTACAGTATGGATGGAAATTGGACTACCTGAAGAAAATGCTCACTGACACTGGGCTTGGAATTAATACCAGATATCTGGAGCTGAAAGACAATATTATGCACTCTGTTTTTTTTTTATTTTAATTTTTTTAACTAAATTAATGGGTAAGAAAAACAGTATCTTATCATTACTTGAATACAGTATTGTGTATAAAATGTTGCAATAACCCTAAGTTGGAGTAGGTGGGTTTAATAATGTTACTTTAAGTTGTCTATTACACCGGGACAAAGCATTGTCATATTTTGGGTAGCACCTAGATAGAAACATCTGCTAACCTAGATGAGAACAGATTCAGTATATTTCATGATAATAACCTATTAGAACACAAGGGTTGGAGTTTAAAGCATATAAATGGAGTTAACTTTTTAAGCATTTTGAGGAGCCTATATAAATAGAGCTACTTTTTTTTTTTTTAGCATTTTTAGGAGACTATATGTAATGAAAAGTCAAGCAAAATGACAGCTTTTATTGGCTAACAAAAAAGATTACAAAATTACATTTAGCCAATAAAAGCTGTAATTTTGTTTGACTTGTTTATCCAGTAAAAAGTGTCATTTTGCTTGACTTCTTATTGCATCCATATTGGCTAGCATGGTATATATTTGATATTTGGACTTCAGGCTTCACACATTATACATTTCATGTCTACATTTTGTCAATTATTACTAAAACATGAAAAATGTTTCTGTTTTAACAATGTGTTTACATAGATTGTTGTAGACACGGAACACACATGACATGTATGTATTCCAAATAATGAAATATTATTTACCCTCTACAACTCCAGCACTTCACTCACTGACCACTGAGAACCTTGTTTGCAAATTGAATTCTGTAGTTGACCGGGTGAATGAGATAGCAGGCTGCTTGTGTTGATTGACACATTTACAACACAAAAGATGCTGATGGAGAGGTGCAAAGTGATTTAAGGTGGGCCGGGATTACGAGTTTGTTCGTAGGCTTTGGTAATTCTGGTATTAAGAGAGTAGTAGAAGCCTGCTATTTTTTAGTGTGTTGTACCTACTGTGTGTCATATTGTATCCACATAAAAAGACACAAACATTGTAGCAAACTCCACTCAAGATTAGAAAGGTATTCTTTTTCTTTCATTAATCACAATATTCATTTTCTTATTTTTCACTGTTCTAAGGTAATAAGAAAAACAAAGAATTCTAAAGAATTTTTGTAATTAACAATTAAATAACTGTGAACAGACTGTTAGTTCATTACAGACCACACTAACACTCTGTGATCCAAAGCAGGTTAGAATAGGTGGTGTTCCCTTGCATGGCTGGGAGGTGGAAAGACCAAGGGAGACCGCCTCCTGGGGCCATGTGTTTCCCCAGTACACTGGGTGGCAACATATCTAGTGGTTAACCCATTTTTGCACACTCAGGGCAGCATAGGATCTATAGCACTGATTGACAGCCCTGCTTGGGTACTTGCATACTGCCAGGGGAGCCGTCAGAAGGAGGAGGCTCCACTATCCTATTGAAGTTCCAACTAACCTGGAAGTGCTTTCTGGTTATAATGTTGTTGCACCAAAATTACTCCCAGGTTCAGGTTGAAAAGGAACTGCTCAGCCTCCCCCAGGTGAGTTGGAATTGGAAGATGAGGAGAAGAGTGGTTGCCTGGGGGCATTGGAGGAGAAAAGAATGTTCTGTATGAACTTGGTGAAGAAGTCTGGTTGAAGGTATTTTGTCAAATAAATTTTTTTTTTGAACGTGGGACTTTTGTTGGTGATACTGTGTCTGTGGTTTTTATAGGGGGGAGGTGTCTCCAATGGCCACAATACACTCGCATTACTTACATGAACAAGCTCAGCTTAAAGTCATTTTTAGTCTAGTATTAAGTATTTTAGGATGTTAAAAGAAGCAGGAGTGCGTGTGGAAAAGCCATTATAATGGAAAACAAGAGAACATATCAAAAAACATGGAAAACCCCATTTAGTTACTGTTGGCGAAAGAAAAGTTAAATTTATCACAGGAGTAGTTGATACCACATCTTTATTCCTGCTATTTGTTTGGTCAGTGATGTTCTTAATGAAGTGCTTACTCTTTTTTATTCTTGTTTGGTTAGCAAAGGAGACGGCATGGTGAGGGCAGAAGAGATGTCATGACTCATCTTTAGCAGCAGATTTGTCTGAACTGATGGCAGAAATGGAAGTGAGGTTAGCATCTTTGTAACCCCCTTTGCCTTCACCCATTTAATCAGTCCTCATAAGAAACTCATCATGCTGTCATTGCATAACACCATATAAATATGGGAAAAGCGTTAAGCTCTACAAGACAGAAATCATGCCACGATTCGACTTCTGGTCCAGGAACCACTGTATTATTTCTCATATTTTCATATACAGTTTAATGAAATCAATCATATTAATGAAACATTTTATTGTGAAAACCATTTCAGTGGACGTTAATATTCTATAAAACATGTTTGAAGTATTGTCAGTTGAAGAGCAGGAAGTTTAATGCTGTAAGTTATTTAGGGCTGAAACAAGTACAGTGATGGTCTGTATGCAGCAGTGCTGTGTTTTTGCCGTGTGAACAGCTAAAATAACAGTGCAAGGAAAAGCAGCTTGATCTGTTGTCTAAGTTGTCAAATTAAAGCGCAATGTGGCCTGACATTTCTCACACATTGCTTGGTGTTTTGTTGTCGTTGATTACTTTGCTAATTTAAATGCTCACACTCTGACACTTCCAAGTATGTGGGTGTTCCGAGAATGACTTCATTGTTCTAAAAAGTTTTAGGGCACAAGTACATGTTACATGGCAAAACCTCATTAAAAAAATAAGAAACAAAATGGACAAATAGTAACTCGTTTGTACCTTGTTGCAAGTAAAGTCATATAAGAGTGCAATTTATGAAGGCAGAAATACTGTAATGGTAAAGACATTTTGGGTAGGTAAATTGTGTCACATATAAAAGACAATAATGGTTAAATGTCCAGGCTTCCTTTTCATTTATTACCAAAATCCTTGACTTGTTTTTCGGCTACATCTTGTTAGGTAGTCTTTTTTTTTTTTTTTGGTTTAATACTTTTAAGTAATGGTCCATCTAGAGTACACTGGTACTGGATTTGCATCCCATCCTGGTCTTTTTCTGTGTTCCGTTCATTTTCTGTGGCTATTCTTGATTTTTGTCACTTCCCAAATATGTGCGTATTAGGTTAATTTGTAACTCTAATATGGCCGGGCAGCAGGCTGTCAGCTGGCTCCTGCCTTGTAACTGGTGCTCTTGGGATAAGTTCCACCCCTCTGTGATCCTGAATTGCTGTGCTTCCCTGGTCCTTCCATTGTACTGCCCTACTGGCCAAGTAAGGATCCTTGTTCAATCCCAGTCTGGATACCAGTCCATGTGTGCTTGTCTCATGTAAGTTGGTCAGGGTTTTTTGACGACAAGAAATTTATTGACTGCTGGTCCCTGCTGGACACAACTTCGCAGACACAAATTCTGGTATAATGAAAGGTTTATTTATACAAAATACAATGCACAAAGGCTTTAAACAAAGAGTAAATCAATAAAAACACAATTATCTTCTCTTTCTGTCCTCCACACCTCTCAAGCAGGTTTTGTTCTTGGGCAAGTCTCTCCAAGCTTTGCACACCTGGATATGAGCAGATTATCCTATTTTTCTAGGCATATCCTCTCAAGCTGAGTTAGATTGGATGGGAAATGTGTGTCTGTAAACTATGTTCTATGGGGTTTAAGTCTAGGCTTTGGCTAGATGACTTAGGGACAGGCAGAAGCTTGTCCTGTTAAACCACTCCAGCTTTGTCTAGGCTGTATGCTTCAGGTCATTATAGGCTGAAAGGTGAACTGTTACCCCATATTGAGGTTGCATGCACTCTGGAGCAGATTCTTTTCAAGGACCTCTCTGTATTTGGCTACATTCATCCTCCCCTTACTTCTGACTAGTCTCCATGTCCCTGCTGCTGAGAAACACCTCCACAGCAAGATACTACCACCACTATGCTTCACCATAGGGATGGTATTAGGCAGATAATAAGCAGTGCCTGATCTTCGCCAGACATAAAGCTTGGAGTTCTGTCATAAAAATTCAGTTTTTGTCTCATCAGACCGGAGAATAATTTCCCTCATTATCTTAGAGCTGTGTGTGTTCTGAGATGGTCATCCTTCCAACAGGTTCTCCCCCTCTCGTTTGAGGATTTCTGAACCCCTGTTAGACTGACCATGACCAAGGCCCTCCTTGCCCAATTACTCAAATGGCCAAGTCTAGTAGTCCTAGTGGTTCTAAACTTTTTTTCTTTTCACAAACATTTTGAGGCCACTATACTCTTGTGAACACTCAAAGCTTTAGAAATGACTTTATACCCTTACCCTGATCTATGCCTTGCCAGAATTTGATCGCAGAGAGAGTTCCTCAGACTTTGTGGCTTGGTTTTTGTCCTGACATGCAATTTAAATTGTGGGACCTTATATACACAGGTGTATGCCTTACTAACCTATGTCTTGTCAATTCAGTTTGCCACAGGTGGTCCCCAATCAAAATCTTAAAGATAATTAAAGCAAACTGACCCCAATTTGGAGTGCCATAGCAAAGGGTCTGAATATTTATATGAATGAGAGATTTCAACTTTACATTTTTAATAAATTTGAAAATATGTTTTTATCTTTGTCATTATTTAGTATAGATTGATGGGAAAAAATAGCAAATTTGTTCATTTCAAATAAAAAGTACAGCTCAATTAATTATGCAGAAAGTGAAGAAGTCTGAATACTTTCTGAATTTCTGAATCCACGGTATAATGTTAAAAAAAAAAACAACTGAAACCCTGTGTTTAAAAAAAAAAAAAAAAAAAAAAAAAAAAAAAAAGATAAAAACATTTTCAGTATTTCAGTCATGAAAATGTCTAAATAAATACTTTATACTAATGGAGGTATCAATGTGTGCAGTGTATGCAGGGTTTGATTTGTCAAAATTATATGTATTAACCGAACCTTACTATTCTCTTGAAAGCCTCTGATCTATAACATAAGGAGCTAAAACAAAAAGCATACGGTTAGCCTATTACAACATCAGAATAATTGTTTTATCTGGAGCCTTTAAGAGACTAAGTATGCGCAAAATGGCATAACTTGTGGACATGCTTCACATTTTTGTTGCCTGTGATCATTTGGAAAGTTTACAAAAAATTTCCCCCACACAGTAGACTGTTTTTAGGCCATTTCCTTGCCATTGCTGATTAACTTCTGTTTTAAGCATTTGGTTTTCTATCAGCATGTTGTACAAACTCAACATATGCATCTGATCAACAGGAAGTTATGAAGTTGTGCTTAAAATGTTTCAGATTCTGTTGGATTAAAAACGCTATAAGGTATTTGTTAAGTACTCTGCATTATTATTGGTGTTAAATACACTTATGCAACAGCGTAAGCAGGTGCTCTTTTTGCACTGCAGTTTTTTAATTTATTTATTTACTTTTTAATAATGGCTAATCCTCCCCTGTGGTCACTCACTTTGGGTAGTGATCAAAAGTACAGTGGTGTGAAAAACTATTTGCCCCCTTCCTGATTTCTTATTCTTATGCATGTTTGTCACACAAAATGTTTCTGATCATCAAACACATTTAACCATTAGCCAAATATAACACAAGTAAACACAAAATGCAGTTTTTAAATGATGGTTTTTATTATTTAGGGAGAAAAAAAATTCCAAACCTACATGGCCCTGTGTGAAAAAGTAATTGCCCCCTGAACCTAATAACTGGTTGGGCCACCCTTAGCAGCAATAACTGCAATCAAGCGTTTGCGATAACTTGCAATGAGTCTTTTACAGCGCTCTGGAGGAATTTTGGCCCACTCATCTTTGCAGAATTGTTGTAATTCAGCTTTATTTGAAGGTTTTCTAGCATGAACCACCTTTTTAAGGTCATGCCATAGCATCTCAATTGGATTCAGGTCAGGACTTTGACTAGGCCACTCCAAAGTCTTCATTTTGTTTTTCTTCAGCCATTCAGAGGTGGATTTGCTGGTGTGTTTTGGGTCATTGTCCTGTTGCAGCACCCAAGATCGCTTCAGCTTGAGTTGACGAACAGATGGCCGGACATTCTCCTTCAGGATTTTTTGGTAGACAGTAGAATTCATGGTTCCATCTATCACAGCAAGCCTTCCAGGTCCTGAAGTAGCAAAACAACCCCAGACCATCACACTACCACCACCATATTTTACTGTTGGTATGATGTTCTTTTTCTGAAATGCTGTGTTCCTTTTACGCCAGATGTAACGGGACATTTGCCTTCCAAAAAGTTCAACTTTTGTCTCATCTGTCCACAATGATGGTATTTTCCCAAAAGTCTTGGCAATCATTGAGATGTTTCTTAGCAAAATTGAGACGAGCCCTAATGTTCTTTTTGCTTAACAGTGGTTTGCGTCTTGGAAATCTGTCATGCAGGCCGTTTTTGCCCAGTCTCTTTCTTATGGTGGAGTCGTGAACACTGACCTTAATTGAGGCAAGTGAGGCCTGCAGTTCTTTAGATGTTGTCCCGGGGTCTTTTGTGACCTCTCGGATGAGTCGTCTCTGCGCTCTTGGAGTAATTTTGGTCAGCCGGCCACTCCTGGGAAGGTTCCCACTGTTCCATGTTTTTGCCATTTGTGGATAATGGCTCTCACTGTGGTTCGCTGGAGTCCCAAAGCTTTAGAAATGGCTTTATAACCTTTACCAGACTGATAGATCTCAATTACTTCTGTTCTCATTTGTTCCTGAATTTCTTTGGATCTTGGCATGATGTCTAGCTTTTGAGGTGCTTTTGGTCTACTTCTCTGTGTCAGGCAGCTCCTATTTAAGTGATTTCTTGATTGAAACAGGTGTGGCAGTAATCAGGCCTGGGGGTGGCTGCGGAAATTGAACTCAGGTGTGATACACCACAGTTAGGTTATTTTTTAACAAGGGGGCAATTACTTTTTCACACAGGGCCATGTAGGTTTGGATTTTTTTTCTCCCTAAATAATAAAAACCATCATTTAAAAACTGCATTTTGTGTTTACTTGTGTTATATTTGACTAATGGTTACATGTGTTTGATGATCAGAAACATTTTGTGTGACAAACATGCAAAAGAATAAGAAATCAGGAAGGGGGCAAATAGTTTTTCACACCACTGTATGAGACTTTACATAAAGCACAACAAAATTTGATTTGTATGTACAGTTTCAGAACTTTTTCTTAAGGACAGTGAGAAGAAGTGCTGCTTTAGATGGACCAAAAA
Source organism: Polypterus bichir lapradei (assembly GCA_026402145.1). Taxonomy (NCBI): domain Eukaryota; kingdom Metazoa; phylum Chordata; class Cladistia; order Polypteriformes; family Polypteridae; genus Polypterus; species Polypterus bichir. The sequence goes on from JANRMT010062836.1 coordinate 14,617,329, forward strand.
CCGTGAAGGGGGTTTTGGACATTTACTCTGGGTATTCACTGTGGGAAGTGTTCTGAGAACAATTACTGGGAAGTGACTCGGTGAAAGCCCCAAAAAGTGCTGGCAGGGTTAAAGCACTTGGATGAAGTGAGAGTGTTTCAAGTCTCATGATCTAGAGGAGGAAGTCTGACCTGCTGTGCTTTGCTTGCTATCACCGTGAACTGCATTAGTACAATCAATTACATGTAAATAATGATTGTGTATTCTTTTTGTTTTACTAAGGTAAAAGTCTCTGCATAAGCCATTGCCAGTTGAGCTGCTTTAATTCTGGAAGTGTAAGGCAAAGCACATGATAGGCTTCTGTGTGCTGATTATGCTTTAGTGAAGTTTATTCTTCTGTAGGACTTGGCTGTCACAGGGGAAGCTGCAGGTTATTTTCTATTCACAAGCAATGATGAGGCAGATTTCCTATTATAATGTGGACTGCACAGCTAACCTACATTTCTTGACAGTTTGTTTTAACCTGAATAGCATAAGCCCCAAAATGAGGTGGAAGCATTCAAGACATAAGGCAGATGTGGTGTACCAAGAAACACTAGGTGACAGGATTTTGTGTGCTTCCTTCTAAGGTAGGACGACAGAGGTTGGGAATTTCTAAATCTAAAAAGAAAACATTTGAGGGATTAATGTGATATGTCACTCCCCACTCCTGATAAGGAGGAATTCTTGGGAACTTAAGTGAGAGGTCTTAATCTGCCAGCAGGTTTTAATGGCAGCTGAGAAAAGCTGGTTCTGCACTCTGATTACATGCATAGTGAGCTGAATGGTGTAGTGAGAGATGGAGCTGCCAGATGGCAGTTATATAATGCAGCTCCTGCTGTTTAAGGTGACCCTTGACCACCAGGCTACATGATCCTCTTTAGGAAAGTGCCATGTCTCCCTAATAATATTAAGATTATGGTTAAGTTGAGAGTTTCTTACTGGAATAGAAATGGAGAGAATAATATCTCCCTTAAGAAGTTACTCAACCATTTTTTCCACTCTCTGTCTACATAATTTGCTTTGTGAAAGCTCAAATGTATGTTCACCAAGTGTGGAACATTAGAAGAAACTGGGGTTTATCAGCCCAGCCTCTACAGTATGTTAGTTCAACATGCTGCAATACCTACTTTTCAGCAGTTCAGTTATATCACCTAGACTCTTTAAAGCTTCTAGTTGCCCTAGGGCGCTTCTAGGGCCCTTTATTCTTCTGATTTAAAGGAGACTCCTCAATTCTAACATCTGGCTTTCATACAGTACAGGCCAAAAGTTTGGACACACCTCCTCATTCAATGTGTTTTCTTTATTTTCATGACTGAAGGCATCAAAACTATGAATGAACACATGTGGAGTTATGTACTTAACAAAAAAAGGCGAAATAACTGAAAACATGTTTTATATTCTAGTTTCTTCAAAATAGCCACCCTTTGCCCTGATTACTGCTTTGCACACTCTTGGCATTCTCTCGATGAGCTTCAACAGGTAGCACCTGAAATGGTTTTCACTTCACAGGTGTGCCTTATCAGGGTTATTTAGTGGAATTTCTTGCTTTATCAATGGGGTTGGGACCAGCAGTTGTGTTGTGCAGAAGTCAGGTTAGTTGAACGATCATTTATTTTTCAACAGGACAATGACCCCAAACACACCTCCAGGCTGTGTAAGGGCTATTTGACCAAGAAGGAGAGTGATGGAGTGCTGTAAATGGTCATGAAAATAAAGAAAACACATTGAATGAGGAGGTGTGTCCAAACTTTTGGCCTGTACTGTACATTGGGCAGGAATGTGCCAAATCTATCTGTTAAATCAAGTGCCCAAGTGAAGCTGAGCACTTTGTATCATGTAAAGACATTTTCAGTAGATGAGGGAAAACTAGTTGTTAGAGCGTTTTTGTATCGCTACACAGTATGTCAAGGTGTTGGTTTGTGGGTCTGATTGGAAGGTCCCTTGAGTGAGGCAAGTGCCTTTTGTGTCCCTCCTTGGGTGATTCTTTTACAATGGTGGTCTTCAACGTCTGTCCTGGACTGATAACTTTGGCTGCAGGTTTTCATACTAAGCCTTTTCTTAATTGGTGACCAGATTTTGCTGTTAGGAGTTGGAGACCCCTGTTTAAGAAGATGGAGATGAAGGATTCAGTTGAAGAACAAGAATCAAAAGGTCTTAAACACTCCTCTCCATTTTATAGCTATCTCATGGCTATCCAATCATCAAGAATGAGCAGTGATACAGTATGAGAAAGTGTATGATAGTAACCTCCACTTTTAGCTGTATCCTTACTTTTTCAGGAATTTAGGCAAAATGTCTACATTTATATAGCCTATTATATTGCTAAAGGCTCCAACATAATCCACGGATAAATAGCTAGAAATAGGAGGATAAATATAGTGCCATTCATACCAGAAAAACTATTGATTTGGATTACTGGTGCTCTTAAGATTTAATTTAATTATTTTCTCTGACTTTAACCTTATTGCCGTGTAACTTAGTCACACATTTTTATAAGCATCTTTTTATATTGAACATTTATCAGCAGTTGCACTGAGTGAAAGAGGAAAGTAAATGTCATTAAAAGGCTATATGGAGGCTAATGCAGCAATAACTGTATTATTCAGAACTACTTAAAGAATTTACAAGACTCTTTACCTTCTCTTTCCTACAGAACACAAGACATTAAACAGGTATATCTGAATTCAGCTTATAATATTTACATTTAAAAAGAGTGTCTAATGACTGCAAAAAGTAACAAATATTACTTTTTTTTGATTTGCTTTGTGTTTTCATCTTCCCTTTTAGATCTATTTGGTACATATGTATCTAATGTTTAATTACCCGTATTGCATCACAGTTGTAAATCTGAATTCTGTTATTAATGAAGATTTTAACAGTTTAGACACCGTGGTGAAAAAATGATAAAATATATTATATTTATATTTATATATTTATTATACTATTTAATTATATTTATTATCCTATTTATATATAATATAAATATTTATATAGTTATTTAAATATAAATATAATAATAAATAATATAAAATTATAATAAAATAATATTAATATAAATATATAAATTATATATTTATATTTAAATATTTATTATATTTATATAATTATTTTTTATATTTATATTTTTATTTATATATATTTTATTTATATATATTAAAACAATAGGTCTGTACTTTTTATGTAAGTTGACAAAAATCATTTAATGTGTACATTTGTAGTTGGATTGTTGTTGCATGTTGCATGCTTAGTGCATTCAAGACAGAAAATAGCAGATCTACACCTTATATATGTAGATGCATGAATAACAGCACCGCCATATGAAAGAATTAATTGACAATCAATTCAGGAAAACAAATTTTGTGTAGTGTATAGGGTCATTATTCTGTGTAAAATAGTATGACAAATAAAGAAAATTACATCATGAAAGAAGGTATATGAAGCAAACATTGATTACTATTCTTCTATATGATGTTCATTGATTTCTGTTATTCTGTATTTTATCTGTTAATTTCTTGTGGAAAAAGACAACTCACATCCCTTTAATATTCTTTAAAAGCTGTGTCATATCTTTAGTTGGGAATTGATTAAAAATATATAAAAATATAAGAGCAATATCTTTGTATATAATACGCTACTGTGGCTGTTTGTTTGTCTGTCCAGGATTTTAAATCACCTGTAGCTCGCAAACCGTTTGAACTATTGACCTGAAATTTGGTACACATATACTATGTTATATCTACTATCTGCTTTCAGGGTGATGATTAACTTCCAAGATTATTTTTTTTTTATTTTTTGTTTAATTGTAGAATCAACTCTCTGCAGCAGACAGCAGGGCGGTCGTGCGGCGCATGCGTACGGGCGCCATTCTCATCCCTTCGCCGTCACTTCCCCTACCTCTTCATATCTTAAATCATTATTAAGGCAGGTTGAAGATTAAGTGAAAAATTAAAGAAAATGTACTACGTAATTGCAACACAAACACTACTTTAATCGGTTTTAATGTGAAGAGACGCCGACAAAAGAAAAGAAGAAGCGGGTCGCTAGGGTGGAGAAAACAAGAGCTGCTCAGGAAGCAGCAAGCGCATCAACCTCTGAGCAAACGAATGTTAAATGTACAGAAAAGAGTATGAAAACTATGAATGCTCAAGTCAAGTGTATTCACTGCATGTTATTATGCAGTGCGCCACTACTAGTTAATTTATAATTCTGCACTGTTAAAATAAGTTAAAGGTGCTTCCTACCCCACAATCTTTTTTAATACTTAAACAGTATTTATTTTTCCTTTACTGTCCATTGTTTAAATTGTAATTTCAATGGCAATAAAATATGAAAGCTTGTCCTACTGATATTTGATAGATATATGGTACATTAGTGGTAGGTACAAACATACGCATATATATATGCCACTGAGGAAGTGTGATTTATTACAGCACAGTTGGCTGTATGTTCAATTTTTTTTGCCATATATTCTTTTCATAAGTAAAACTTTGAATCTCTGTCCCCCTTGTAGTCGGGCTACACTCAGTATTGTGTTTATAAATGAGGCCCTGAATCATTGTGGTTGGAGTAAGGCAAGTGATTTTTTTTTTCTTCTTCACATGCTTTAAATCAAAGGTCTACAGGCCAGCTATTGCAGGTGCAGGTTTTCATTCTAATCCTTTTCTTAACTAGTGACCTGCTCTCGCTGCTAATTAAATTATTTTCCCTTCATTTTAATTGACTTATTTTTTATGATTCAGTCATCTGAATTGCTTCATTTTTCCATAAATGGCAGCCAAACAAAAATGAGGTGAGAAGGGAGCCAACAGATGAACAGCTGAAACTCACAGTTTCACTCCAATCAGTTTCTTAATCAGAAGCTGATTCTTGTTTTTAATTAAATCCATTATTTAGTTCCATGATTCGTTGGTGCTCTCATTTTGTCACAGTTAACATTTCCAAAATGGTTGATTTTTCTTTTTTCTAAGAACACCATCAAAATGTTTTGTGGACCTAAGCAGATGAACATTACTGAGACCTTTCTTTATTTTCAGATACTGTATGATGGACAATATATCTCATTATGTATCTCATTATTTTTGGCTGCTAATTAAGTAAAAAAATAAATAATTAAGATTGAGTCTAAAAAGAGCAGGTTAATTACAATTAAGGCAAAGAGTTAATTAGTAGCAAAAACTGGTCAATAATTAAGAAAAGGGTTAGAATAAAAACCTGCAGCTACAGTAGTGTTCCAGGACTGGAGTTGGAGACCCCTGCTTTAAATATTTTTTGTGTCTGCTTGCTTTGAAATACATGATACATCTGTTTTATTTACAACATTTTCTCAGAGAGCAGCATTACATAGCATTTTGCTCAGTTACAGAGAAGAGCTGAAATTCTGTGAGTAAGACATAAATGTAGTTAAGCTGGCTGAGCTCTGATAAGGTTGTTGTGCACAGAAGCAGTTACAGATATTCACTGAATGTCATATAATACGGCTTATTGTATGATGTATGTGTCAACAGGACTAGCATTTATGCAGTGTAAAGCACTTATCAGGCATTCTTGAAATACTGTGAACAGTTTTAGTCGGCATATTACTCAACAGCACTGGAGAACGTCTGGAGAAGATCCACTAGACCTGTTCCAGGACTGAAGGAACGGAATGTCTACATCCTTCGAATATACTGTAGTTTGAATCTGCTGCAGTTTGTTAATGCTTTACTCATTGGGGTATTAAAAATGACTACGCACAATAGTGTAAACCTGAACAGTCAAAGAATGCTTGAGAAACAGGGTAGGTTATTGAACAGTTGTCAAAAAAAAGATGGGAAAACTAGAAGTATTCGGAGGTGACCAAGAGGAGAAACATCAGCTAACCAGAAAAAGAGTCCATATAAAAAATCTGTCTTTTTTGTTGTCTAAACAAAAACATTAAACCAATAATCTAACTTGAAGCCAGAAAAACTGTAACACTAATAATGATTACGAGCAATGTGTACAGATTTCTTATTTGTTTGTAAACTTGGATGACTAGGAAGTGCATGGCGCAGAACATTTATCCCACCATGGTGATATGATCAACACTGTGCACCTCTGAAACATAAAAGTTAATGATCAAAAAGATTTTGCCTGGGACTACAAAGATGGTGCTGGAAAAACATACAAAAAATATAAAACAATTAGAAAGTGTCTGATGCCAAAACTGAGTTCTGCAACGTTAAAAACTTATGACCAGTTATATAATGTAATAACCAGAGCTCCAAGTGATAAGTAATTCATTTAAAATTAACATAAATTGTAATAAATAAATAAGCTGGAGGTCCTACTTTAAACCTGACAAAGTTTGAGTCTATTAAAAAACTGGAACTGAGATAGAAGTCTATTTGGCAAAGCTGAGAATAATGACACAGAAGCATGGTACATATCAACCTTTTTTTCAACAAACTGGAGGAAACACTTTTATCACAGTCTCTGTTATTAATTTGACATTTTTTCCAGTAGAGTAGAGGAATATGACATGCTCGAGTCCATAAAATCACATTTCAGTTCTGCTGCACCATTACATATTAAATAGGAAACTGACAAGGCTGTGTTCGGCTGAGTAGCTTTTATTGTTCCATCCTATAAAGTATATGGATTTCTGCATTTGGTACTCTACAGTTGGTTTACTTAAAATGTGTGTGTTATGTAAATGATGAAAAAGGAAAATGCAGCAATGGAAAACGTAATGAGAATTATTGCTTAATGTTTTAAAGTGTGCAATGTAGTTCAATATTATTTTGGATGTATTGTCAAGGTATTTGATGGTTAGCCTTGCTGCTTCATGGATCTAGCAACCTGGGTTTAAATCCTACATCTGGTCATTGTCTGTGTACAGTTTGCACATTCTCCCTATATCTGCATGAGATTTTTTGGGTGCTTTGGGGATGTGTGAGGAAGACTAATAACGTGCATGTTTGGTTGATTGGATACACTAAATTTCGGTAATTTGGATTCGATGGACTGTACCCTGAGGTCTGCTTGGTATATATCTTAAAATAGATGTATTATACTATTTCCAATCCACATTGTAGTTTAGATAATGATTCACCATCTGACTTTCAGACCCTGTCTTGTTTCCATGGTTGGCCTGGATAGTGAATTTTTCCCCAGACCCCTCTAAGAGAAAGTAAGAAAATAATTTGATTGATTTGATATTGTCAGATTTCTACTGTTCCTGGAAAGGCAGGAAAGTTTTAAATTCAGCATTTGACATCAAAAAATAGGTAGTACATGAAAAAAAGTTAAAATCCCACTTTTTAGAAAATTAAAATATTAGAACAGTTTTGACAAAAATAAGCCATTCAAGCAAACAAGCTTGATAATGCTGTTCACCAAACTTGTCCAAAATTTGTACAGTAAAGGGTTTTGTAAAGTCTTACTCTCTACCACACTACTTCAATAATTTATTCCATTCGTCTGTGGTTGTTTGTGTGCATAAAAAAATTAAAATGTTTGTGCATAGTTTGCCAATACAAGACCTTCCTTTTCTTATTTTCAAAAACATGCTTAAAATCTAACAAATGTAATTATCAAACAGTCAGACAGCATTAATCATCATCATCATCATTAATCATGCCTCATCATATCATTCCTGAAGAAACCATTTTTTTAATCCATCCATTCATCCACTTTCTTAACCTGCTTTATTACAAATATGAAATCATGTGACTCTGAGAATCAACTCCCTTCCCTCCTTTGTGATGTGAGAGGCTAAATTTGAAGCTGATTGTTTATGGGGGTGAATGATATTACCAAAATAAAAGAAACCTAATGATTCCAGATTCGCATCAATAGATTGAAAATGAAAGCTGAATTGAAGTGTGCTGTATTTGATTATTTCTGTGAAGAGAATTAATATGTGCATTTATTTTCCATAATAAGGTAGTATTTTAGTAGTATTGCAGTGGAAACTATCATTGCTGTCTTCCAAATGTTAACAATACATACATATGCTGTAGTTAAGTAAAGACTATGGATCTTGCATACAAACTGAGTCACCTAAATTGAAAGTTGAAACCTACAGCTTCAGATTTTTAAACATTTTCTGACAGTGGAATAACTCAGAAGTAACAAATGTGTTCAGAAGTAAAACTATTCAGAAAATAAGTTGCTCAGTGAAAGGAAGTAATGGCAAATAGGGATCTACAATCATAGGGTAATTTGCAAGACGTTCTACAATTAAAAGCAGCATGCGTGCAGGGGCACTGTCATGATTCAACCTCCAATTTAAAGAAGAACTTAAAAATAGTTACAGCTAAGGTAGGAACTGGAAGATAGTAAATAGATAAAATATTGAGATTTTTTGGACCACGAGGTGAAAAGTAAACCTTATTGGGAGAGCTTACGGAATCGTCAGAAGTTAAAGCAAATGTTAAAGCCAGAAAGACCTGTATAAAAGTTAGTGACAAAGCCAAAGGATGTTAAAAGAAATGTAGCAAGAGTCCTGAACATTACTAGAAGCCCGTCCTGTAACTATCCTATGATTTTGTTTTAGTAAGGATCCAAAAGCATAGATGCTGAGAGATGCTAGTTGAAAGCTTAAATAGCATTTATGTGATAATGCAATATGTCCCTACATGAACACTTGACTATTGTACCTTAATCAATAACAATGAAATATATTCTGCAGCAAGTTGTATATTTCTAAGGAATTGCATTTCAAACATCCTATGTCAATGTACAAAATTTCTGAACACTCCTCATACCTCTTTCAACCATACTTATGAGTCCTCGTTTGTTGATTTCTGCTGAAGCTCACCAGTGTAGCAGTTGGGTTAAAAACATATATATAATTTGGCTTTAACTACTTATATGAGCCATAATTTCAGTGTTAATACGCGAGCAGCAAGATGACAAAGTGATTTGTTTCCTCACAGTATAATGAATTGGAATTAATAATAATAATAATAATAATAATAATAATTCATTACATTTATATAGTGCTTTTCTCAGTACTCAAAGCGCTATCCACACAGGGAGGAACCGGGAAGCGAACCCTACTTTGGGAAGGAATTTTGTTTTATGTTTCCACCTTTTCATTTTTGTTTCTTTTGTTTTCATTTATTTTTTGTATTCTAGAGGTTTTCAAGATCTTTGTTCCCTTTTTGTCATAAATCTGGAGTTTGTTCATAAAATTTTCCCGCTAAACAAATTTTTCTAATGGTTTCATTTTTTGCCTAATCCTAATGTAATGGAGTTTATTATACTACTTTTGTCTGGCTAATACTTTGCGTATTAAGCAAGTAAAATTTGATTGTTTATCACTTTCCGTTTTTCCATAATGGCATCTTTGTTTACAGATTCCTGCCGCCATTTTGAGCACCAGTTGTCAGGACGAGGTGACGGGTTGTTAGGACCATTTACAGGAATCGTGCCACCATGACGTCAGTGAATGCAACACTATTTAAACCCACTCGTCAGCGTAGTTAGTTATTCACTCTCAACATCCTTCGGGTGCTTGGGTTTCCTTCAACAGTTCAAAGACAGGCAGGTTACGTGAATTGGCATTGCTAAGTTGGTCATTGTATGTGTTTGGTGCGTGCGTCTGTTCACCCTGCGATGGACTGGAACTCAGTTTAGGGTTTGTTCCTGTCTTGCGCCTTATGCTAGCTGTAATAGGCCCCAGCACTGCCCATTACCCTGGTGTAGATTAAGCAGGTTAGACAATGACATGGAAGTGACATTTATTTAAACTCCCTGGCTTCTGACACTTTGCATCTTTTGATCAACATTACTCTTCCTGGTCCTGTTCCCTACATGTTTATTGTGGCATAATTTTTTAGTATTATTGGTTTATATTTAAATGTTAATAATTTGATATTCTTCTGTACTGTATTTAAGACCCAATGGCAGGTTGTTAGACAGTAATTACTGGAAATTTTGCCAAAATTATATCCTCAAGACGATGGTTTCAGTATGTGCTTTGCTCATCCATCCATCCATTATGCAACCTGCTATATCCCAACTACTTAAACCAGTGTTGTACTAATGGCACAGTCAGGTCGTTTAGTGTTTAGACAGTGACACAGTTTTCATAATTTTGGTTTTGTACACCAGAACAATGGATTTGAAATTAAGCAATCATTACGTGATTGAAGTGTAGACTTTCAAATTTAATTTAAGGGGTTTACAAAAAATATCATATGAGCCATTTTTCTCCATAGCTCCCCACCCCACACCTCCCAAACCCATTTCTAGTGGCTCAAAAGTATACGGACATTTGACTGACAAGCTGTTCCATAGCCATGTTGGAACAGTTCCCTCATTAATTCATTAACTATTAAGCAGGAAAAAGGCCTGGAATTGATTCCAAGTGTGGAATTTGCACTTGGAAGCTGTCACTATGAACTCTTAATATGAAGTCCAAAGAGCTGTCCATGCAAGTAAAAACAGTCCATCATTAGGTTGAGAAAACGAAACAAACCCTTCAGAGAGAAAGCAAAAACACAAGAAGTGGTCAAATCAACCATTTGGTATATTCTTAAAAATAAGGAACGTACTGGTGAGCTCGGCAACACCAGAAGGTCTGGAAACCAGAGAAGACAAATGTGCTGGATGATTGTAGAATTTTGTCCCTGGTGAAGAAGAACCCCTTCATAACATTTAGCTAAATCAAGAACACACTCTGGGAGGTAGACCTATCATTGCCAAAGTCTGCAATAAAGAGAAAACCTCTTGAAAATACAGACTGAGGGTTTACCAGTCATTGTCTGTAAAGGATTCTCAACCAAATATTAAAAATGATCACAATATTTATGATTGTTTGTCCAAATACTTCTGAGCCCCTGAAAATAGGGGAACCATGTACAAAAATGCCTGTCTTTTCAAAACAGCTCATACAATAAATTTGTTTAAACCCTTGAATTAAAGCTGAAAATCTATCTTTGATTCAAATCCATTGTTGTCGTACAGAGCCAAAATTATGTCACTATCCAAATACTTATGGACCTGATCGTAACAGTTTAAGATTCTGGATTCTTTCTGAAGACATTCGTGATGCTTGTTTCAATTACAGAATTAAGATTAACAATTCTATGTGTGTTCTTGACTTTGATTTTGGATAATGTTTTGGTATTTGATATTTTGACTTTCAGGTATTATACCTTTGCCTGACCACAGACTTTGATCTTTGTTTTTGTTCCTCTCCCAGTCCTTACTATTCAATATTACTGTCATTTCTGGAGATTGTTACACACAGCTTCTGGTGCCTGGATTTTATTTCTGATCCAGTCACCGCTGTAGTTTACTTCTGCACCCTAAAGATATGTGGTTAGGTTAACAGCTATTTCTAAATAGTCCTGTTTTAACAAATGAGCGTTTGCATGAATATGCCCTGCACTGAACTGGTGCCTCATCTAGTTTTGATTCTTGCCTTGCAGGCTCCAAGGCCCTGCAATTTTGTATAGGAGATAGTAAGTTACAAAACTGGATAAATGAACGTATGCTATCCTGTTATATAGTATGGCCTAAGATAAATAATAAAGAAGGGGTTTACATAAATGTGTTCTTCTGAAACAGAAATATGTATTCAGTATGTGCTTTGCTCAAAAGCAGGTTGAAGGACCATCTGGTACTGTATCAAAATGTGTAGTGTACATGGAGAAAGAAGGTTTCTAAAATCATCAGTGAATGAAGATTGTAGTCCAAAACATCTGTAAATTTGGTTTTAATCTCTATATTTGTAAATTAAACTATATACAATAACCTGTGCCTTTACAAAAGATCTGAAGTTTATCATTAATAGTCACTGAAAATCCATCTCCTCTTCCTGCAATATATGAAAAAGTGTAACACTGTCAGACAAGATGTTGTCTAAAGGGATTTTGTTTGTATCTCTAAGCTATATTTCAGCATGTAAACAAACATTAGTCTTTGAACTTAATGACATGTCATTAACTAGGACATCATTATTTCCTAACAAGCACACATTTAGTAACCAGAATTTTATATTACATAACCTATCATAACATGCTTCCAACCCTGCCTTAATTTTAAGCAGTTGGCTATGCTGCATTTATAATATTTTTTAAGTACTAAATTATCAATATAGACAACATTGTTGCAAGTCTAATTATGGCCTCATATGTTATGCACTATATTTATTTACAGATGATTGTGAGTCAGTGACACAAGATAATATCTATGATGGGTAACAACCAAAGAAAGTCAACTAATAAGACAACACTCAGGGCTTTAATTAGTCACCCAGGCAGTTTTGTTTTCCAAATGTTGAGATAATATGATGAACTAGTATCCATCTATGGTCTGACCAAGACCTGTGTCTGATGCTATCGGCTCTTTACTTGTACTAGCACGGAAACCATCCTTTCTGTTTAATTTTGGTATAGGCACAACCACAACTACATTTTGCCATTTTTGTTTTGCTTTTTTTGCACATTGATATGAATCTTAAAATTGAAAAAAATGAATACTAGTTGTTCTTTTGTTCAAAGCCATTTTTCCTAATGGTAAGAGTTACCAATTTAGTGTCAATTTGATATATTCGGGGAATCTGGAAACCCTTCACTTCTTGGTTCTCATAATGAGAATTCTAATATTACATACTATGGAAATTACATTGGTGACTTATCATTATCATTAATAGATATGGTATTGGGCCCTCAGTACCTGTTCTCATACTGAACTACCAGTAGTGGCCCGTGTGCTGAAAGTCTAATTTTTTAATTCATGGACCATAGTCTTATTCTGTCTGGATACAGGTTGCTAATTAATCAAGGTGGGACTCAGAGACAGACTCTTAATTAGAAACTTTAGAATAATGAAAACAAACATTCATATTTCGATGATTCCTAACAGAGTTCTCTAATTTGAATATTGTTAGTTCCAATTCTTCATTAACAAAGAATGTTTGTTAGTTGAAAGTCAGGATAAACATAATGCAAAACTCACAAAACAAATAGCTTCAGAAGCTATGACAAAATAGAGAGTTAAGCTTAATTTTGACAGAGAGATCATAACGAATATACCTCTTGGTTGAATAACACTGAGTCTATAAGGCCTTTAACCATATGTGCCAAGATGCCGCTGACTGAGACCCTTGCTAACTAAGGGTGTGAAAGTATGCTACCTTTATATTTACTTTCATGTTGCCATTTTGTTATTGCCATTTTTCTAGCACTTCCATTTTGTGAGCTGGTTTGCATGGGTGGTACCATACTGCTTGTAGGAACTACACCCATTGGTATTAACATGGTTCATGAACTGTGTTGTTGTCTCATTGCCCTATTAAATGACAACAGCCTGAATAAAACAGAATCTAAAAAAATTCAATAAGGAAAGACTGTCTCAAAAATTGATATTTTCAAACTTTAAAGTATTTAGAGATTGGTATACTTTGTTGTTTCTAAGTAACAACATGGAACTTTATTGTTTTGGTAATTTCCTTGCTTGCATCTCTGCTACTTCAGATTTAATTTTCAACATACAGTACATGATAAAAAATATTTATCATCCAAAAATTGGAGCAGTATGAGGGAGTATAAAAATGAACATGCACGTGGTTTTGGCTTTGTGCCCTACTGGATTCAAACATCTTGCTACCCACTGGTGCACTAAAAAGATCAGGATGAGTATATCCCAATAAGAAAATGAATGCTGTGGAGTTGTAGGACAAAAAATTATTTTACATTTCTGAAATTATGAGTCACAGTTCTGTATGTAGTATATATAATGTAAATAAATAAGTACAGTACATTGCCAGATATTGTAGTGTTCTGTCAAGTAACTTGTACTTTTGATGCCTTAGAGAAGTATTTAAAGAAAAACAACTGTTTTATCTAGAAACATGTGAAGCAAAGTACCATGCAAAAAGTTTAAAGATCCAAAATAATCACAATGAGATATAATCTGATACAAAGTCAAATTTACATACTAGCCACAGAGCTTATGCTCAGTAATTAATACTTTTAGTAGAAATGTGCATTTGATTGACATTTTAATTTATATTTATTTTTTAAATGAGTTAATGGTAGCACAGCCTGTTGTCGGGGATGGGACAATTGATGTTTTCAATATGATGAGCAGCAACTGCAGACCAGTCTTACTCAAATGCATACTGTGGTTGAAAGTGGTATTCAGTGTGGTTTCTGAAAGCTCTACTGAAACTATGATTGGCTATAGGCAGCTAAATTATAATTAATTTTGAAAAGTATATATTCTGTGTTTATTTATTGATATAATTGTAACAGTCAGAATTTGGGAATAAAGTTGGAAGCCCAAACCAATCGGAATACTATGCTGATTTTTATTTTTGGAACGTTCGTTTGCTATGAAAATATGATACTGACTCAGCTTTGATTAGAACTTTGGTTTCATCAAATAGATGGTTAAAAATGTTTGTTTTATGTGAATTGATGTGTTTTAATCACCCCTATGCATGTAAGCAGTTAACCTAAAAATACAGTCCATGATGTCAATAGGAATTACTCTAGAATGATGGCTGAACTTTTAATTACACAATTGTGTAACATTATAAGCTGTGTACTTGTTGTGGATACATTTAATTACCTGTTTTCTTAGTCAATGTAATTTGCAGCAGTGCAGTGGTGCACCGGTTTGTTCTGCTAACTCACTAATCCAGCACCTTAGGTTTAAATTTTGAATTGGTCACTCAGTTTTTTTTTTTGTTTTTTTTAAATTAAACAAGAGATATACTGTAATTGCTGCAGTTCTGCACTGAAATATAAGCCTTGATAAATAACTAAATTAATACAATTTCCATATAATAAATTAGGTGTGTTAGATATCCTATTGTTAGGATTGTTGTTGTTGTTGATGTGCAAATGTACCTGGACTAGATCCAAGTTCCTGCAGGTAATTGTCCTGTAATTAAATTTAATACATATATATATGTATGTATATATATGTGTGTGTGTGTGTCTCTCTCTCTTTCTATTTATTAGCAGAGAGTGCTCCTGCTGCCCAGACCCAACACAGACAGACACTGGACACAGGTGCAGCACACACCTTCCCCCTTTTCCCACCTGTATAGCATAGTTCACAGCATAAAACACTATTTTCTTCTTTCCCTTTCTCTTTCTCTTCCTTTCTTTCTGCCTCCACTCCTCCTGGCAAGCTTTGTCTCCCTTCCTTCTGACTCTGGCTCCCAGAGAAGTGCCTGCTGGCTTGGCTCCTTTTATAGGGCACCTGGAAGTGCTCCATGTGTCCTGTAATCTTCTTCCGGCAGCACTTACAGGTGTGGCAGAAGTGCTGCAACAAAGGGCTCAGCAGTTCCTGCAACACCACCTGGTGGCATCCACAGAACCCAACAGGTCTGCGCCAAACTGCTGTAACCCAGGGTGGCTGCCATCTAGCTCTCCAGGGGTGGTAACACCCTGAAAAAGCTCTCTCCCTGGGTCATATATATATATATATATATATATATATATATATATATATATATATATATATATATAGTGACAGATAGGGGGCGCTGTCATCCCCTTGAACCCTCAGACGATATGCCAGATACCAGATAAGTCCAAATATTTTTTATTTTATAATAATACTGTGCACAAAGCACCCTACACTCCACAAAACTCATAAATCACACTAATAAATCAATAACAATAAATCCTCCTCTCCCAGACGCGTTGCCACCCTTCCACCCAGCTCAGTTTGCTCGTCTGGGATTTCCCAGAGTCCTTTATAGTCCTTGACCCGGAAGTGCTTCTAAACCCTCAGTCCATGTGACTTCCTAGCACTTCTGGGTCAGATCAAAACTCCTCTTTTTCATCCCGGAAGCACGTCATTTCTTCTGTCCATGTGACTCAGACGTACTTCCAGGGTGTAGGGAAAATAGTCCTTACTCCTCCCTGCAGCATCGTCTGACGGCCCCCATGGTATCCAGAAGGGCTGCGAATAAACACTCCATTGTCCATAATTCCCTGCTGGCATTCGGGGCTACAGGGAGGGCTCCACCTGGTGGCCTGGGGGTGTTGGCCGGGATGAATGGCCGGTCATATCCCACTATATATATATATATATATATATATATATATATATATATATATATAATATACTAGCTGATTACCCAGTGGCTTTTCTCACTGAGTGCAAGGGAAAAAAATAAAATGTAGTATATAAATTATTAAACAGTAAAACATTAACATGTAAGAAAAAAAGATACATTGAGCAGTACTGGAGTGCTTTCGGGTAAAGTACTGTACATTTTAAAGGCGCTATAACACAACAAGTAAGTAGCACTAACAGCAGCTTAAATGTATTTGGATCATCATCAGCAGATCCCTTGTGAAAGGCGCTACACGACCGCTGTGGTTTAGAAATTACATTTTCTATGCAATCCTGCAAATTTCTGCCTGACAACCTTGCACTACGTGCCTGTGATTTAAGAAAAAAAAATTATTCTGAGAAATGTGGACGCTGCCCTTCCGTGCTTATTGGGCAGAAGGTCCAAACAATTCCCAAGTCCAAAACTTAACATGAAAAGGTCGGTACATCTTCTTAGATGTAAACCCTCCATCTTCTTAAAAGAATTCATCACAAAAGCCACCTTAAATGTTGCGGGGTTTTAGTGACCTGAACTCACCTTAAGGGACAGTAAGTAGTCATGAAGCGCAATTTACAAAGAGAGTTTTGCTTCAATGGTGCCAATCACACTCATTCGCAATGATTTCCACTCTCCCAGGAGCCGACGGGGCACTCGAAGTGTCACAAGCAGTGCGAGAAGAGAGGACGCTGCCCGAAACTGCGAAGCTCTCGACCTGGCAGAGCAGTCCGACATTCCGTGCCTCTGAGCGTCGACTTTGTTCTCACGACCCCTCGCCACTGAAGGCGGTGTCGTCTTCACATTGTTTACAGCTCGGAGCAGTTAAAAAGTAGAAAGACGCAAAGCTGTTTTCCTCATCTCTTCTACTATCAAGTACTGCCAATTAAAAAAAAAGTTATAATATGGTAGTTTCTGCGACAGTCACATGTATGAATAAATAAAACTTATCTGTCAGAACGCGCCTGGTGACGGATGGCTCAGCGCTGGAGTCCAGACAGGAGGGCTGGGAGAGGGCGATGCGGGGCGCACTTCTATGGGATAGATCGGCGTGTTTGTGTTTACTTCTTTTCAATATCAGTAAAGTAACTCTCACACAAATAATAACAATTCATAAAGACGATACAAAAATGGCATCCACAAACAAAGTGATTAGTTCCTGTATTATAATATGTTCTGTGGTCATACGTAATTTCCGTTTCACGTGGTCATATGTAATTTCTGTTTCAAATGTGAAAATAATTTTATATATATATAGATATATACACACCAGTAATGGTGTACTGCATGATAATGTGCAATGAATACACTTGTTAAATCAGATTAAGTTAGTTTTTGTTTTGCAATTACTTAGTACGTTTTCTGTCATTTTTCACTTAAGCTGGCACTTAAGTCTTTAATCTGCCTCAAGAATGATGTAAGATATTAAGAGGTAGGGGAAGTGACCGCAAAGGTGGTAGGGAATGAGAACGGCGCCCATACGCATACGCTGCACGGCCGCCCTGCTGCACGCTGCTGAGAGTTGGATCTACAATAAAGTTAAATAAAAATAAAAAGAGTAATCATCACCCCGAAAGCAGATATTAGACGTCACGTAGTATATGTGTACCAAATTTCAAGTCAATAGGTGAAATGGTTTGCGAGCTACAGGTGATTTAAAATCCTGGACAGACAAACGAACAGCCACGGTAGCATATTATATAAGAAGATAATGTATGTATATCTAACAAAGATGAAGTGTTGGAGCTCTATTTCATCTCAAACCTAAGTAAATGAAAAACAAACTAAAAAGACTGTATGGTTGGAATGGCAGATAGGTGGAGCTCAGATGCTGATTCTTTTATGAATGGCAACTTCTGGTCCATGAAGGTCGTAAAACATTGGCTAGAGCAAAAGAGGTGGCAGAAATGACATTGCGGCTTTTCCCAACATTCTTTCT
>JANRMT010062836.1:14635436-14656683 GCA_026402145.1 Polypterus bichir lapradei
TATATATATATATATATATATATATATATATATATATATAGTTCTTATTATATTTACATCTGCAACTAGTGAGTTTTTAAAACAGTTTCAAATGAAAAAGAACTTTTTAATTTTATTTTATGGTGAACATTTTTTACTAACAAATGTACAACAGTTTTGAATTGTAATACGAAAGTATTTAATTTTTCTAATTGCTTTACTATGTATGCATTTGTAAAAAATGAACTGACAGACACTGAGAACAGCAAGAACTGCAGAAAAATATAATTTTAAGTTCTGTGAAAGTGTCATCTGCACTAATGTACAAGTAGTTTGCAATGTAAATAACACATTTGCAGAATCACACATCTGTCACTCAAATTCTATTATTTTATTTTCTTTGGGCAATATATTATTAATACTAATAAGGCTTTTGTTTTTATATTTGAAAGGGCTATGGTTTTGATATCCCAGAATAGCGAAAACTGGTGGATTGGAATGTGGGGGCTAACCAGCAGTTTTGGAATATGTGTACTATGGTTGTTAAATTTGCTATGTTTGTTTTTTCTGTGACTAAATGTGCTATACAGGTCTTTCTTCAGTTCAGCCCATCAGAACTGAATGCCCTGTTAAAACCTATGTAAAGACATATATGTTTAGCTTACTTTTAATCTTATTTGTATATTCTTTATGCACTATTATATTATATTTTGAGTTAAGCATATTGTCACTTGTTGTGGCGAAAATTACATCTTACACTTTTTGCATTTTAAAAATAATGTTTTGTATTTTTGTTGCATGCTATTTTGTGTTGTAATAACTATTGCCATCACATAAATTGAAGTACACTTGGTAAGAATAAATTGAATTAATCTGAATACATTTTT
Organism: Polypterus bichir lapradei; assembly: GCA_026402145.1. Classification (NCBI taxonomy): domain Eukaryota; kingdom Metazoa; phylum Chordata; class Cladistia; order Polypteriformes; family Polypteridae; genus Polypterus; species Polypterus bichir. Next base: position 14,636,303 of record JANRMT010062836.1, read on the forward strand.
GAATTCAAGATATACTAATTTGGTTTATGACATTATAGTGAATATAATTTCCAAAAAGTAAAAGCATCTGTAGTCTGAAAAAGCAGGTTGACAGTTATAAATCTATAGTATATCTCCAGAAGCATCCTATTATAGCTTGACTTTTTCCAGCTTTATATATTTAAAGTTTACATTTTTTTTTAATTCTCTATGTTAGGATAAGTACTGTATGAGCATTCATTTGAGGGATGATGTGAACCTAGCAAGTCAGTGCTGATGCAAGACATTTACAGCTAATTCTGATCACACTTTTAGAATTGATTCAATGATCTAAATACACTTTCTTATTTCAGGTTATGATAGATCTATTTGTGTTATGTGAATGATGCAAAGTGTGCCAAGGCTCAGTGTGTACCCAGGTGACAGGGTGAGAATGTGGCATAATTAGTTTGTGCCATGTCCCTAGCCCAGCTTTGCTGGGCCATCCATCCTAGTTCACATCCCAACGTAATGGCTATATCTTAACAGCTTCCTTTATCTATTTGCTGTAGCAGGGTAGAACCTGTTTACCCTGGGGACTTTCTGTAGCTGTCAGTACAGTGCTGACATAAGAATGGAAACTGACAGTCTATATTGTTGGAGTTCATAGCTATTATGGGCTATAAAACCCTGCTTCTTAAAGGGACCTCATCGCACCTTTTTTGAAATCTTATTTGGTTGTTTTCCGTTGATTGCTTCAGTTACCTTAAGGGAATGACATAGTGGGCTTGTCATTGTCCATACACCTGGTAGTGTACACGTGATTAAAGAAGGTAATTACTGGGTCACAAACACACTTGGAGAGGTTATTCTTAAACTGTACTCTGTTGTTGTAAGGTCTCATCTGGTATATTTTATGTTGTATAGGTCACCATATTACACAAAACACATAACAACACCAGAAATGTCCAAAGAAGAGCTATTTTAATGATTCCAAGACTACAAAGAATTTTTTCAGTTTTAACAAAATTTAGATTAAGTGGTGACATGAAAACAGTAATTACAAAATAAGATTTAGTAGGGAAGGTGCTTGCTGTTGCTTTAGAAAGAGTTATTCAGTGAGAACATGGGGATGAAGATGAAATATGGCTAAGAAGAAATTTCTTTTATACATAAGCATTTTTAGTTACCAAGTTGTGTAGTGAATGCCAAATAGTAATACTCTGAACTTCAAGTTTGGGCTCAGTGATAACTTGAATATATTAGATGAACAGGGAAATGGCCTGGGCTTGCCACACCTTTTATATTCTTATGCTCTTAAATAAATGTGTTTATTCACATTAAAAAAATATCTTTTTTTTAATTCTTCTGATATATTTTCTGCATAATCTCTGGGTTGATAATGGAACAGCTGAAATCCAGCTATTGTAAACCAACCTTTGATTTACTGATATAAACAGTACTTTCACTTGTTCGTACCAGAGGCAATAGAAATACTACCATGTATTCCTGGTTTGTCTTGGTTAGCTGTTTCCTTTTTTTCCCCACTCTCAGCAGTCTTGGGCTTTATCATCCAAATTCAAGCTGTAACACTGAAATAAAATTATTTCATGATAAAAAGATATATTTTCTCTTTGTCTAGTGGCTTTTATCTGAAGAAATGTGAGCATACAAGAGTTGAACCCCCAATATTTAACTATTAATCTTTCATTTAACATACAATAATGTTTTCACTTAACATACAATAATTTAAAAATGTATAATGTTTAAACAATCATAATTTCATGCTAAATTGAAAGAATTTAATTTTATGAAAGATCTTGCATTGTAAGAATGTTTCTGATACCTGGTTCTATACTTTTATCTTGGAACTGCTGAAGTATCTTTCTTATTGTAGAAGAAAGTGCACTCTGAAAGGGATGCCATTTCAAAGCACCATAGTGTATATTTAAGGTACTAAAAAAAATCAATCTGCAGCTAAAAGTATTTCGTATTCAGGATTGCAATTATTTTGGTCATACATTTATAAATTGGTAAATCACATCATTGTTAATGTATATTTCACTGTTTAGTGATACATTCACAATAAACAATGTGAAAATTCCTGCTGCACTTAAACATCTGTATATCACAAAATAAAATGTTAGTGTACTCTCACAATTGAAGAAACGTATTCGTAGTAGTAGTAGTAATACTCTTATGTGTACAGGGTACAGTGAAATTCTTGCGTGCTTGTCCAATCCAACATTCAACATGTGAAGGAGATATGTTGGGATTTCCCACCTTATCATTTCTCTTTTTGCTTTTTGAGAACCCATAATTATTTGACATCTGAATCCATAATATTGCAAATTACATACTTGAATATGCCTAAAATATTCCTTTAGAAGTAGCTCAGTTAAGGCAAGCAACAAAATAAGACAGTTTTAAAAAAAATGTTCCCTGGATGGGACACTAATAGAATGCAGTGGAGGACTGGCTGCTGGCGTGATAAGTTTCCCCAGTATGCCTGGTGGCAGCATGCCTTTGGTGCTGTTCTAGTGTGGATTCCTGCAGGCTGCATGGGAATTGTTTTTGAAGCTTGCAGCCACAAGAGGGAGTTCTTGGGGGCAGCTTCCATGCTGTCATATGTCAGACCAGGAAGTGCTTTCAAGGTATACTTCAGGGTTCCTTCTTCCACAGCCAGAGGAGTTGGAGTCAGGAACAGAGACGGACAAAGCTCACATGAAGTGAAGGCAAAAACAAGAAAGTGAGAAATGAGAGAAGAGAAAAGAAAAATATAGTGAATACTATTTAATTCAGTTATATTATGTTTGACAAGCCAGTTTAAAGAAAGAAAAAGAAGAATTAAAGGCTTATTTGAACTGTGTTTGGTGTAGCTGGTATACAGTTTGGTGGTCTGAGACACATCTCCAAAGGCCACAATATATATACTGTATGCATGATAAATCGCAACCACTAGGAAAACATAGACTCAAAACCACATTTTCAATTTTTATACCCAAACATATTGGTTTATTTATTTTCAGTTTCAAGTTAACATAGTGTTATCTCCCTTATTAAAGCAAATGCCCAGAAGGCAGTTTATTGTCCTTTTGGGTTGCCTGAAGCAGCCTGTCCAACAGTTCTGTTCACTTTATAATAGACTGTCAAATTACCATTCCTCGGGTCCACACTCCTTTTCAAGTTCAAGTTTATGTCACATATTCTTTACCTTGTGAGGATGTGGCTATTAAGGCCAGTTCACTCGCCTCCTCCTGAAGCTTTCTGGCTCCCCTGTGCATCCATGGATTCCGAGAACTTCACCCTCTTTTAAGTGGTTCCTTTGGTGCTGGTTGAGAAACAGAGCACTTATATATATATATATAATACACGGTACAACGTATATATCCATTTTGCATGTTGATTTGTAAGTAAGAATTGTCACTGCACTGTACATGTAAGAATAATGACTAAAAATCTGTATACTATATATGAATCCCTAAATTGGATTAAACATATTTAAGGATGTAATATACATGTATATGTATAATTTAATTTGCACCTTCAGTTCAAGTAATTTTTATAATGCACACTTCACCCATGTGCACTACACACAATTAGAAATGTGATGTACTTAAAACACAAGAAACTAAATGCTTAACATAAAAACACCATTATGTAGAAATGTGCATTATGTCTGCAGAGGTTTCCTTTAGTCAGATTGGTTTCTTAAAGCATCCCAATGACAATTGGGATGAAATAAACAAATTTTAGTTACAAAATCCAGCTGTCCTAGGTTCTAATTCTAACCTCTTTATGGGCATTTGGTAATTTATAACAATTCAGGTAAACTTGAAATTCTATCAGAATACATTAGTAACACCACACCTGCTTCAAAGACTGGCTGTAAGATCAAGAGGCATAAATTGGTCAAAATGGTAGCATCATTGCATGGCACTGGAGAAAGGGAAATATATAGTGAAAATAATAAACCAATGTCTTCAATAATTAAAAAACAATAACAGTCTTAGAAGTATTTTAGGAAGAAATTTAATTTAAACGCTGAGATCAAAGTAGCCTTGCTGTTATTGTCAGCTACATCATTGTACAGTTTGAGTCCCTCCATAATCTAGCTAAAGGCTCTGCCTCCTGTGTTAGTTTTTATTTATCTTTGGAATTTTAAGTAAGCCTGCATTATCATGAGATTGCAATGAACACCATGGAGTAGTTATAGGCAGTTGTAAGTTTTGTTAGACTATTTATGAATGTACATATAAATAGGGGTATTTTAAAATCGGCTCATAACTTAACTGGAAGCCAGTAAAATGATTTATTGGAGTTATTTAGTTGTACTTCTTAGTTTTAGTTGTAATCCCTGCTGCATATTTTGAGTTAACTTGAGTAGTAAGCAAATTATTTGAACAGCCAAACAACTTCAGAATCTTTTGGATACAGTGAATGAAATAGATTAACATCTTGCATATCAAGAACTCATATTATTTTGTAATATTTCTACATTGTAGTTATCAGATCCTAAAGGATAAAGAAATAAGATGACATTATTTTTCATCAGTAAATAACTTCTACATTTAAATTGGATTCAGTTAGAATAAAATTTGAAGCCTCTGCACTGATTTCTTAGTATTGCCGGGTAACTTGTGCAGTAATTGTCTAGTTATTTTGATCACACATCCGCCTTTTCACTGCGGTTAAAGCAGTTAATTAATGAGCTAATTGAAGAAGTCATTTTTGGTCTACAAGGTACAGCAAAGCAAAATGGTAAATTCTGCAGCAGAAAAAAAATCTAAAGTGCCAGACAAAATCTACCTCTGCAAACTAGTGTGGGCAGATTGAGACTGCTATAATTGAATTCTTGAAACAGGGCATGGCTATAGTGGCCTGGCAGAAGGCCAGTACAATTCCTCCAAGATAACAGGCTAAAATTAAAAGGTGGAACCATTGGTGTTTGGCAGTAAAAATGTGGAAATATCCCGAAAATGGAAACTGCCCTCTGTTCCCATAGGCTTGGGTGACCTGTGCTGTCAGCTATGACTAATATTAAAACATTTCTTGGAACATTTGTGTCAACTAAGTGGACCTTGCTGTTTAATGTCTACAACAAACAGCATGCTCCTTCTTCCCCATTAAACAGCAATTATGGTACTATGCACAGTAGAGTTGCATTCATACTTACTTTAATATTCAAAGAATATTACTGATTTAAGTTTGCATAAATGATATGCCCATCTATTCAACAACACGTTGAAGAGGACCATTGCTTTCCCTTATAAAGGTTTCAAGCCTTTTTTTATGCAATGTTGAGAAAACAATGAGTGACATGGTGGAGCATACATTTAGTTATGAGTTATGTGTTCAGGTGCTGGCCTGAACTCTTTCTTAGTGTAAACTACAGGTTCCCCTTGTGTCTGCTTAGGTCTTTCTCTGGGTAATCCAGTAAGTGTATGTTATAGAACTTGCGGACTTTAAATTGGACAAGCATGTATGAATATAGCTTTTGAGTAACTGGTGCCCTGTCCTGGACTGATTTATGGACCTTTATAACCCTGTAGTTGTGTTAAGCAGATTCAAACAGAGTATAGTTACATGTTTGTGTTTTTTAAATATTTTTTTTAAGTGTACATGCATATTTAATGAATGAAGAGTACTTAACTATAAGGTTACCATCTATCTTTTATTTTCTGACTCTTCCTTTTAATAATAATGCCCCCCAGTGCTGGAACCTGTCATGGGAGCTAAATCAAACCTGGTGCCATTCCCTCACAAGGCACTGTTTCCTTTAGGTGAAATTTAGATTCTGAAATACAGGCATAAAGTGATTTGTTACATTTTTCCCCGCACCATAAAACAAACCCTTTCTATTCGGTTAAATAATTTAATAACTCGGTATTAACACATTACATTTCCTTGCGCTATTCAAACAACCTAATTTATTTCATTAAAGTATGTGCACGCAGGTAATAGCAGGGAATTTTCGATATACACCAAATACAATATCAATGCCACATATTTATAAATGCAAAAAAGCTATAAAATAACACGTGTCCATGTTTCAACTATTTAAATTAGGACAGATTAAGCACGTATGCAAAACAAGAAAATTTTATTAATTACATGTGACATATAGTGTATCTCTGAATCATGTTTCTCTATTAAGTAAAATATTTTTACGCACGAGTTTCTAAGTGAGCGAATTTCTATTGGTTGGAGTTAATAACACAACAAACCGCTCCACAGCAGGCATGGATCTTTGAGAGCCCGCCCTTCTCCTCGTTCTTTAAAAGTCGAGCGGAACGTCCGTCAACTCTGACGCCCCGCCTTTTATTTGTTTTTTAATTGTCTTTGAAGTGTTTCCACATTCTCGGCCCGCCTCTCATCTCTGATTCATGGAACGTCAGGTCATTTGACGTGGTGTTCCGCTCTCTCCGCTTTTCATTGGATTAATGTAGGTGTCACTCTTGTCGAGACACGTCCCTTTGTCCCACCTCTCAGTCAGCTTATTTCCGCTTTTCCGCTATCAGCACAGCCTTTACTCCGGAGCATTTTTCTTTCAAATCGTACAGATTGAGATCTTCAATGTTTAACTTTTTTTTTCTTTCTTATTATGTGCGAAGGAATGTAAATCAATGAATCATTTTGTATCATTTGCGACCTTGTCATAGTAACTCTTTAGCTCTGGATATGTTTGCTCCTCTATTCTAAAGGAAACCGCATCATGTATCTGCGTATTTGCTGTAGTTCTGCTGATCAATGACAGTAAGTAACGTTACCCCAGTCTTTTAACTGTTATGTCCTTTTTTGTGTTATTACCAAGGCTACGTATCTGATCGTCTTTTTTGTCTCGGGTTTGGTTATATGAAAATTTTTTTTCTTGCATTTAGGCATGGTCTTATCCGAAGGTGGCTAGTATTAGATGGTGTTTCTCGATTGCGGTTGCTATTTTACTGTTACACACAACCTGGGATAAGTGAACAAATTACTTATCCTGTTAGCTACGTATTGTCGACTGCTGCGAAGAAAGAAGTATGACAACTTTTTGTAGTTGTTTTTTATTATAAGTCTCTATTCACTGGTGTTTGCTTGGAGTTGACGTAAATTAAGCAGAACCTGACTCCACTTTTCAGGAAAGTTTATGAGCAGCAAAGTTGAAATAATTATTTTAATATATATATAATTTTTTTTGCTTAACAGCAGAATGCCATGTAATTACTCAGTCGCCCTTTGTTTAGGTATGTCCATTGTAATTGCCCTGTAAACTGCCAAGACCGATCCTTATAACCTGTAGCGACAAAGAACAACCGAGCGATCGTCTAGTGTCCCGTTGGAATTGCAACATTTCCGATTTCTGCATTTGATCGATTCATACACTTTAGTATCAAATTGTAAAACGCATTTTTCAATATCACGTGTACCTACGTCTGTCGTTGGCTGAATTTGTGCAACTTGGTTTCTCTATAAATAACAATAGAAGATGCTTGACATACAGTGTCATGCATGGTCTTAGCTTTAGATTACATTCTGAAATGATAACCATTTTGAAGTTTGCTTTGTTATATAAGTTGTGATGTGTCTGCTGTCTAAAATTTGGTCAAAAGACACACACACAAAACAAAATGTGTCTTGAAGTTAACGAACATAAACTGCCACCGTATTTACTTATAGCTCCCTCCCCATTTCCTCAGCTTCATTTTATATAGCACCTTTATAGCCAGTGCTGTAGGAAGTTCACTTCCCAGGATTGGGTTGCAACTGTTGAGTCAGTGGCTGATTTGGGGATTCATTCAGGGAGGTGCAGGATTAGGTTTCCGTTTCTCATCCTGCCAGGATATACAGTCTCTCATTCATATTGATTTGGACGTTCTGCCTCAAACTCCCTATTGTAGTTTTATTCTTATTGAAAACATCTACTTCCTCGGAGAATCTGTACAAAAAATAAAAAGTATTCCTTAGATACAGTGCTATTGTAGCATGGATCTAAGAACCATTTTAAAATTCTAATTAAACCAGTGAATTGATATCAAAAAAAGTATTTGCTAGTTACTGTGCTTTGTGTGAAAAATGCTTTAGAAAAACACAGTTACTGCCTTTGCTCGCAAGTTAGAGAACCTGTTTTTCTTGTCCAACCATCCATTTTGCAAACTTCCTTATCCTTCTGTAGCTGGAGCCAGTCCTAGCAAGCATTGGATAAAAGGCAGGAACAATTCTTGCACCAGTCATCCATCCTGCTTGTTTTTGGTGTATGGAAGGGAAGTAGAGCGCCTGGTGGAAACTGATGTGGGCACGTGGAGAACATGCAAATTTGACACAAGAGTCAGTTGAGGTGCAAACTCCTGCCTGTTTGTTGTGAGGCAGCAGCTATACCACTGTATCACTGTGCATGCCTCTTTTTTCTTCTCTTAGTATACAAGTACGTTTTTTGCAATAAAAAGAGGTCACTGTTATTTTATCTTGCATCATGAGCATGCATTGTCAAATCACACACTGAATGTTACAGTATAACTTTTTGGCTCATTCAAGTTTGTACAGTAATTTTTATTTGTTTTCCAGTTGCAGCCTGTATTCATTATCGGATTTGCTTAATCCATTGCCGTTGTGTTTTGGTTTGCAGAAGGTCAATATTATGATCCATCCATCCACCATGTATAGAATATTGAATCATAATCCAGTTCAGCATCATCTCAGATGGAGTCTACACTGAGTGCAAGGCACGATCCAATGCTGGATGGGTTACCAATGCATTGCAGTGCACACAAATGCATATTCAGTCAAACAGGACAACTCTAGAGTCCCAAGTTAGACTAATCCATGTGTATTTGTCATTTGGAAGAAAAACAATATGCAGAAACATTGAGAACACACTGATTACACTTAGTTGTCCAGGTTTGGATTTGAAGAGGCCAGCAGTGTTAAGTGCTGTAGGATCATGTTGCATCAATATCATATTTTAAAAATTGTGGGAAAGTTGGTAAGGGATTTAAGCATAATATTTTTAATACTCTTGTAAAACAATGTGCTTTATTTTTACATGTAAGTTTTTCCCCACATAGATCATGCAGTCAACTACTATTGCAGGATAATGTACTATACAGTTATTTAAATATTTCTGACTTTGGAGCATTGGCCAGAAAGTGAACCAAGGGGCACCTAACCCTGCAAAGATGTGGTTTCCAGTACCTTAGGCTATAGGTTGTGCTACCAGCCTTAGACAGTGATGTCAAATAATTGTTTGATTTTTTTTTTTTTTTTTTTTTTAATTCAACTAGGTAGTGAAGTAGTAAATCATAAAATGCAGACTGAATACCAACAGGCATATTCTATAAACTGTTTCATGTAATTTGTTGTTAATGGGTTTAGTTTTGCACAATGTTTACCAAATACAAAACATTTCTGTATTTTTAATTTAAATAACTGAAACAAATTATTAAATACTGTATACATGTACTGTATACATGTAAATACTTATTTTTGCTTATTATTTTTCCTTGTAGTGTCCTTTCATCCATCTATGCCTGATTGAGTTTATTTAATCCAGTTTAGTGTTAAGGGACATTTCCATGGTTGTACCTAGAAACACAGTATTTGTTGACTGATCAATTCATGGTATGATAGGCCACAGTACCACAAATAGTAAGGTCACACATTTGATACTCTTCTGAGCCACAGCTTTAGCGTAATTGAGGAAATCAAAGTGTTACTTGTCCATCCGTTCAGTTTCTAACCAGTTCAGTGGAGTTGATGCCTATCCTAGCAGCATTGGGCACAGGGTGGCAGCTAATTCTAGACGCTAGTGTCGACTACCTCTATTGTGTCTCTGCTCTACCTCTACCTTCCATTTTGTTTTTTTCTTATTTTATCTGTTTTCAACCTGTCTTCATTATCAAATTAACCTTGATTACAAAATATAGTGCTGATTTTTGTAACATAAGAATTGAAATTTATTAGCAGTTGGTATATTAGGTGGTTAGAACAAATGCTAGAAGGCTGAAGTGATGGGTAACAGGATGTCAGCTGTTTGGCTGAATGAAACTTATTAAGATTTAAGTGTTTACGTTATTTTTCCAGGCTACATTTCTTAAACCTTACACTATATGCATGATTTGTAGCCATTGCAAATGGAGTCTGGACTGTATCTGTTTTGAAATGGGTTTATTTGCCCCAAGACTGCTTAGCTATTTTTAGTTTTTTTTTTTTCTCCGAATATAGTGTTCAGAATGGTTCTCTACCTCCACCCATGCATTATTACCTTTCTTGATTTAATACCTTACAGTATAGATGAGTCTGGCTGCTGCCACTTAGTTATAGGTGTGATTTCCTATTACAGGATCTGTGCAGCATCAGAGCTTAAAATAGATGCTGTAAGGAATACGATGCACAAGTGGCTTTTTTTTCTTCTTCTTTCTCTATGACATCCCAAGGGGAAATGTTGATCGTTGATTATGAGGGAAATGCCTTAAATGGGCTCTGTAGCTTCTGTATATCTCTCCTGTGTTTAGTTTAAAATTTTACTGAAGTATATATTTTCTTTTGTTTGTACTTGAATTAAAATTGATTGCTTATTAACTAGACTATTTACTGGGTGCAATGTGGATTATATGCTTATTTATCTCAGCTGAAACTATTCTTGTTTTATTGCACTTCATTAATGAATTTGGGTAATTTATTATTATTATTTTTTTTTTTTTATAGAATGGCAGGCAGGTTTGGGATGTGCGGCCTGTGGACAGAGGCACACTGCTACGTAGAGTACTGGATGCTTGTTTTCCAATCAAATACACTTGTACGGCTAGTAAAATGCATTTTGTGTGTGGACTTGTGTCTGACCGCTCAGATTGCTTGGAATCGCTGATCTGTAGATCCCAAGTGTATATGTTTGTGAAATTCTATAATTATTAAAGCAATACTCCACCCAAAAAATGTTATTTTTTTATATGTTACTTACCCAATGTGGTTTGTAGTAATGGCCAAGAAAATGTTTTAATCTTCTGTGCTCATGGAAGATGTCTTAGCAAGCCATATACATTTGCAGCAATGACTACAAGAGTTTTAAGTATTCTATTAATAGAACTTTGGTTATCCTTTTCTGGTTAATACATGCAATGAACCCCAAGAATGGCTTAACATTATATAAAACACAATAGATTTTTGTTTATGCTGCTTTTTCGTATACCCTCTGGAAATAAGTTCCAAGTACACAGTGTATTCAGCCTTTAAAGTTTCTAGCACCTCTAGCAGGTTACATCTTATTTAGGCTGGTAAAGAGTGGTTGATTCCAGTTCAGAGACAAAATGCAGGTTGCGTACAGTAGGTCTTACTACTGTGTATTTGTGTACAGTATGTTTAAGGTGGCTGCCTAATTCACTGTGCAGTTTTTTGTGATTGGAACATTCAAAAACATTGCTTCCATTTTTAAAAACTGATGTGGGTGTTTAATTTTCTATAGGCTGGCCAACTTTTCATATTTCTTAACTGCAATACCAACAGTGATGAACTGGCTTCCAGTGTAGCTGCTTCATGTCTTGCTTTTCTTGCTGCTGGTGCAGACTTTGTGCCTAGGGACTCTAAGGCAGTGGTCTCGCTACAGGTAAAAGTAACTCAATTCTGATTTTTGGCTAATATCTGATTTTATTTTTTTATTTTTTTTGTGTAATTGTTTAAATTCATTTTACAAGGGATCTACATACATTATGAGCATAGATATTCCATTTTAGTAAACCCCACATGTGCACAATAAAATCAAATTCATCAGTCAGGTGTGACCTAATGATGTCTGCAAGTTTGTCAGCTCATGATGGCGAAGAACAAAAATAGAAAGTGAAGAATCATAGTTGTAGCTCTCAGTGTAGTTATTATTGCCATATCTCTGTCCGTTGAAACAGTGGATATGAGAGGGGAGCTAAGGGCTGTTGGGAGAAAGATGTTGATGGTCTAGGTACGAAAGAGTGGTTGAACTGTTTCAGTGCAGAGGGGGATGCTCGATTACCTATGGTGGTACCTTTCTGGAAGACTTGATAGAAAAATCTTTGCCTGAGCATCACCATTTACTATTTTCACTGGCAGTGGTCACCTAAAATTCATAGTAGAGTCTGCTACCATGATTTCTTTCTATTACATGCATATTGTATTGGTACTGTAACTCCATCTTTATTTTAAACACAGAACTATGATGAATAGTGCATGAACAGTGAAGTAAAACAAGTGAAAATATCCTGACAATTCCAATTCAAGCATTTAAACACCAGTCACACTGAAGTCACGTGTATCTGTATTGGATTTAGTACCACATGCAAAATTGGTCTAAATCCTACGTGAAAAGTTCTGATACCAGGTTGCGTTTTTATTTTTACTTTTTTAGTTTTTGCTGTTCTCATTTCTCTAAAAACATATGAGTGAAATTGAGCTTTGATATGAATGTAGCTAAGACTGGAAAGGTCAGTACAGCAAATGGAATGCATTTAAAATCAATCAAGGATGTTTTGTTGTGTAATTGATTTTTCCTCTCTTTATCTATAAAGTATCCCAGGACACCTTTCTATCACTTTTGCCATACTTTTGTCATATTCTGGGTTTTTTACACCATATACGTAGAAATTGTAACATCTGGATGCTGAACCAGTCTGCTTTCATTTTGTCCATGAGTCAAAGCAGTCTAGCTTGGAATGTCTTATGAGAAGAAAAATCTGATTGTCTGTTGTCGGCCATTTCAATATTGAAACAACATTTGCCACACGCACAAGGACAAAACAATATTTCATTTTTTTTCTTTTGTAATTCAGTATGTTCCTGTAGTAAAAAGTCTCAGTTTAAAGACATACTTGTGTCTATTGAATATAAGCTGTTATTTGTTATGGCTGTAGACATATGTTAACTAAATTAATAATGAATTGAAAATAATTGCAAAGCATATAGATGCCTAAAAGCCTTTGCTTTGGAAACCAAAGAGGTGGATGCATAATTTATACCATAAGAGAGTCAGTCATTTGTGATTAAATTGTCTAAACTGTCTTTGTAAAATACTGCAAATAGTAAATCCTGGCATATGTGGAAGTTAGAACTTTTAAAAAAGATAAATGTATATCATTTTCTGTTGTGTTTTAAACATATTTTTGCAACCGTCACATTTGTCACAACTTTGGCTGTTGTGGTCTAAATCTAAACACATTTTCTGTATGATAGTCCTTTTCTGGGCCATTTCTGTAGTTTTAAAGTGTAATAACCTGCACAAGGTAGTTATTTCCTTGGCAGTGCTTATAAAAAGGGGAGGTGCATCCTGGAGTACATGACAACTCTACATGGTGTGTTGTCTGCATACACACACATGCAGCCTGTGATAGTGGATGAAGAAATGGATGAATGAATCTTTTAGAATACTTAAAAGGTTATCATTTCACAAATTATACAGCCTTCAGGAGAAACTTTTAAAAGAGATATTTTTCACAGTCTTTTTTTTTTTTTTTTTGCTTATCTCTCATTTCTGCTTTGTAGACTCTTGCGATCAAATATTTCTTTTGATTACTTCATGTTTCTTAAGAAGTGACGGTTATACAGTACAACCAAAGTAACAATTAATTGTTGTTCTGTCAACTTCCACAAAGAGTTTAAATAATCTTATCAATTATTTGTTTAAACTTTTGTTAAGAAATTGAATTTTCTTGTAGAATTGCAACATCTGATGCAGACTTACTTTGAGACATAAGGTTCACTTAAGTAGATTAATGACTGCAGTGTTTAAGCTGTTGATTATTTTATATTAGGAGCCATGACAGATTTCAACAAAAATGAAGCAGCCAAACATAGTTTATTTTGGGACCATTTTAAGTAAAAGATTAAAGAAGTTTATTTTGCGAACTGTGTATTTTTGCGCCAAAATACCAAGACCAGCACATCTACAATGCATTATCACATAAAAGCAAGGATACCACTTATAAGGTCTAATACATCAACCTTTCATATCTGATTAATGGCCAGGGAAGCACAACCAGGTGATGTGTACTATGATAGAACAAGACATATTCCCAAACAGTGTGGTGGATAGCAAATTAATCAGTTATCTTGAACTAGGGTATCACTTTCTGCCTACAGCACTGTCACCACCCATAAAGTAAAATATGTAATTAAGAAATTCAAGAACTGAAATTCCAGATAACCACAGCCAATACACTTGTACTTTCACAAACTGACATTTGCACTACCCTAACAAATAAAAGTTACATTATGTCACTGTAACATGCAATTACATAAATTAGGACTGATCGATGAAATAGGTGGTATTCCAGACATACAGCTGACAAACTTGCCGAGAAACAAGGAAGACATGGTGACTTGCAAACAAAGTGGCTCCGTGATAATGTGCAAAATATTGTGACTGCTAACTTGTACAGTATTTAAACTGTCGCAAGAGGCTGCCTGATCATACCTAAAACATTAATGGTTTCAGTGTGGCCTGACAGTTAATAGGTTGCATAATCGAACTGGCTCCTAGTATGGTTTAGTATGTCAGTATGCTCTTCATCATAAACAAATAGTGAGAAATGATTTTAGGTAATATAAAGAGGCAGTTTTTGATGTGTTTTTGTTTGATATTAAAGTTAGTACATACTGCTTAAATAAAAGTTATTCTGGGAAATGTGTTCTTGCATAATGTTCTATGTGGGTTGCATTGCCACCTTATGGATCTAGTATTCTGGGTTTGAATCTCATGTTTAGGCACTGTTTACACTGAGTTTTTACACTGTCTCCATAGCTACATCTGTTTTACGCTGGTTACTCTTGTTTTCCTCCCACTTCCCAAAAACATGCTTGTTACATTAATTCTCCATTCCATATTGTCCCCTGTATGAGTGTGTGTATGCATTAGTAGGCCCTTTCATGGACTGGAACCCTGTGCATAGCTTTTTCCTACCATGTGCCAAATGTTGCCAAGGTGGGCTTTGCTCCCTTCCCTACAACCCTAAATTGGAAGAAGCATGTTTGAGAATGATAAGGTATTATTGTGTTATTGGCAAAGGTTCTCTTTTTAAATAATTCAAAGGTATCAATAGATCTAAAGGTCAGTTATGAAATGTGATCAAAATTTATATCACATACCCACAAACAATCACAGACACAATAATCTGAGGAAGCTGTTATCACTGCACATAGAAAATAATTCAGTTTTAGATCTTCTCCTGAAAAGGCTTTCATGGCTTACCAAAAGTCAGTCAACCAGCCAGCCAGCATTTCACTTCATTGTCGGGACATTGTGGCATAGTTTTTAGCACTGTTGCCTCAAAGCTCCAAAGATCTGAGTTTGATTCCTGGACCATTCCTTGTCTATGTTGAGTTGAAATGTTCTCCTTCTGTCTGTTTCCCTGTCTCCATTTAGTTTGTTCTAACTTACTTCAGCATACCCAAGACCTACATCCTAGGTTACTTGGCAGCTCTCATTTGGCCTCCTGTGGATGAGACTAGGTGGAGTATACCTTGTGATGGCTAGGATATTCCTTGTGTCCAGTACTGTCAGAGTAAGCTATAGTTTCCTATGATTCTATAATGAAGAAGCCGCTTTAAAAAATGGATGGGTGTTCGACTGGAATCTTTACATTACAATATGTACTGAACTTGTAGTCCAGTAGTGGCTAGCCCTTAGTTACTTTTGAAATTTTACATGGATAAGCACTTTTTTAGCTTTGATGTTGTCATTTCAGAGAGAGCATAGTCATATGCCCCCTTGCTTTGTATTTCTGTATAGATAATCTGCATGTCTTTGTAGGTTTCCTTTGTGCACTCAGGTTTCCTCCAAATTGGCTCAATATGTGTGAGTGTGGGTGTACATGAGTGTGCACTGCAATGAACTGGCATCTCATCAAGGGTGGGTTAAAACCTCTTGACAGCATTGACTTTCTGAGTTGGCTCCAAATTCTTATAATGATGATATAATGAAGGGAGTGGGTTCAAAGAACTTGGGGTGACTTGTGCATTTGCTTCAAATGCAATCAGTGTCAATGCTTTATTCTTCAAGCATTATTTGATACTGGAAGAGGCGGAAGATGTTGCCATCTCAAGGCACACTGTGGAAGACTCTGCTTTGTTTGCACTTTCATTATTGAAAACTGTTTATTCCTGCAGGTGAAGTAAGGCAGTTAGCTAAGATGGAAGCGCATCAGGAAGTTTAAAGTAAATTGTTTTTAATTATTTATCTGCTGGTATGACAAGGCAGGGAGCTGTCAAACATTAGGAATTTGTTTGTTTACATATATTGATTCCCACTTTAAAAAATGTATAAATATTTCAAGACCTTCAGAAACAAAGGGCTGTCTTGAATTGATAATTCAGGAGTATTACTGTCTTGTTGCCAGGGATCTCTTGCTGTCGAAGACGAATTTTAAATTCATGTGTGCAAAACCTGTACTTAATCAAAGGTATGATATTATTTAGTGTTATTAATAAATGGACAATTAAGGTATTTAGGTGCTGAAAGGTACCAGATTGGTCAGGGATTGTTATCCTAATGATTTTGACACTGCTGGGGAGATAAAGCGGGAGAGGTTATCTTGTGCATATAGATTCATCAGTCAGTTGCATTTTCTTCTTGTTGGCAAAAATGTTAGCACTATTTGGGGACACATCCTTCCCAATCAGTCGAGCAGTGCTGTTATGACGAAGGATGTTGAGTAAATGGAATAGATTAAATCTATATTATTTTGAGAAAAAGCCCTTTACTATGTTTGTTTTTCTACTTAACCCATTGTCAAATACTACACAGTCCCCACCAACAACTTAGTATAATTTTCTTTTTTTATTAGTATTATTTTAGACATGATTTTCAAAACATATCAGAATCAGTGGACACTAGAACTTTGGATAGAATTTGTAAAATTAAATATTGCAAGTGGAGTACCAGAAACAGTGAGGAGTGTGCGCATTTAATTGTTACTCAGTATTTTTGCTGTTTTGTGAAATCCGCTGCTTTACCCTGTATTTCATTTATAGCTATTTCAAAATGTAAGCATTCATCTTTGATATTACATGTCATTAGTAAATAAGCAGTTTTCGCTTGAAACTGTTCTTTTTCTCACATCCCTTTTTCTTTTAAAAAAATAAAGCTATAGACCTACACAGACACGTATAAACTAACTGTTGCATAGATTATTCTTGTTCACAATTGGCTCCTTTGTTTCTCCTTTAATTTTGGAGAGCTGTTTGGTATTTCAATAGTTTGAGAGGAAAACTTAACTAAAGTTCTTTAAAAAGTGTGCACAAGCTAAACTGTAGTATGTGGTCATGTGGCTGGGTTTCATAAAGCCCCTGGTATGTGTGATTACTATGGTTTGCAAGTATGACCAGTTTTCCAGCAGTTACACTTCACATTGATAGTGTTGTTGATTCAGAGTCCATCTCTGAACATTTTGTGTGTAGCTACATGCCAACATTACCTTTCCCCCTGCGTACTTAATTTAGGAATATATTAGTATATTGCTAGGTTCAGGTTTGTTATAAGATGGGAATGGAATCTCATTTTGTATTTATATGTCATTCTCAACTGATAGCTTATAGCTGGCTAAAATAAACAGGAATTACTGTTATCAACTGAAGCTAAATAGGAACAATTGGTTACCTTATTTACTACATCAAGTGTTTTTTTTTTTCACTCCTGAGGCATATTGAGTATCAGCACTCTTAAAGTAAGTAGTATACAATATTCATCAGTTAAAATGCTTTAACATTTTGTAGGTCAGCTCAGGTTGGATAGTTTGGAGACAAAGCCAGAGAGGCGAGATTGTGTTGGTTTGGATATGTGCAAAAGAAAGAAGCTTTGTACATTGGGGGAAGAATGTTAGGAATGGAGCTGCAAGGCAAGCGGAAAAGAGGAAAGCTTAAGAGGAGGTTTATGGATGTGGTGAGGGAAGACATGTGGGTTGTTGGTGTGACAGAGCAAGATGCAGAGGACAGGTGATCCACTGTGGCAACCCCTAATGGGAACAGCCAACAGAAGATGAAAAAGGATACTGTACCCCTTTTCAAGGCTGAACGTGGGACTGTACTTGCCACCATTAATTTTTGAAAGAAAAAATGAATTTCAGTTTATGAATTTAGTTCCTATGTACAATTCCCTCTTTGTATTTACACTTTATTGTCATTTTTCCAAGTCCTGCTCCTCTATACAATACTCTACTATTTGGGAATGACAAGTGTTTGAGATCCAGTGTTCAGAATTAGTATTGGCCATGAAAATTGTAAATTGTTAATTCATAGGTTATTTTGTTTGTTGATAGTGAACAACTCAAAATATTTTACTACATTTTTTTGTCCTAAGTAAATCTTCTCACGAAGAGTTTATCTTTAAAGATATGAGGGTCCCAATAAGAAGTTGTCCAAGAGTAGATTTTGCTATTGTTGTATAACTTGCTTACAAACTTACGGATGTGAATAGAATGAAAGTGCTTTGTGCTTATGAAGCCTGAGGAAGGGGCCTGAGTTGCCTCGAAAGCTTGCATATTGTAATCTTTTTAGTTAGCCAATAAAAGGTGTCATTTTGCTTGACTTTTCACTGCTTACAAAAACAAATTAATTCTGTGATGGTGCTTTTATCGCAACATGTGTGCAGTCAATTACACCAATGACATTAGAAAAATCTGCAAATGCTGCAAATTGCCTTTTGATATCGGCTTGCTGTCCTTGACTGTAAGGAAATTGGATGTATGTGGAAAGAAGGTAGATGGCTTAGGTACAGAATTATGAATTTTTCAGAGTTTTAATTTCTTTTTGAATCACCTGAGCAACATGTCACAAACTGTTCACTATCCCCACAATCCATAATCAATTAAAATCAGTCAGAACTGTGGTTTAAGTGGAATTGCATTTCCTATAGTTACTTTAGTTCATTGTTGTTTTAAGAAGAACATGACAGAACTAAAGCAAAATGCCTTTTGTTTGTTTACTCTCTGTCCCACCTCTATAAACACAACAAAAAAGCTTCCCAGTATGTTAAGTGAATTTGGGCATGTCTTTTACAGACATTGCTTTTTCATTGTTGCCTGAAACGTTTTACATTCAATGGGATTACAGAGAACCTTTTGGACGTGAACAAAAATTTGTAAAGAAAGGGATCTTCTTGTTTGTTCTTCATCTTCTAAAATGAAGTATAGAATGTAGCTGTTTCTTGTGCTCTTCTTTGTTGTTCGTATGATCTTTGTTCACAAAACCTGGATAAGTGACCGTTCATTTGAGTCTGGTAAAATGAGTAGCAGTGTATTACATGTTTATTAGCACAAGCAAGTAAGAATTTCATTGTGATTTGTGCACATGATATAGTGGGATGCAAATGTTTGGGCAACCTTGTTAATAGTCATTATTTTCCTGTATAAATCGTTGGTTGTTACGATAAAAAATGTCAGTTAAATGATATATTTAGGAGACACACACAGTGATATTTGAGAAGTGAAATGAAGTTTATTGGATTTACAGAAAGTGTGCAATAATTGTTCAAACAAAATCAGACAGGTGCATAAATTTGGGCACCACAAAAAAGAAATGAAATCAATATTTAGTAGATCCGCCTTTTGCAGAAATTACAGCCTCTAAACGCTTCCTGTAGGTTCCAATGAGAGTCTGGATTGTGGTTGAAGGTATTTTGGACCATTCCTCTTTACAAAACATCTCTAGTTCATTCAGGTTTGATGGCTTCTTAACATGGACAGGTCTCTTTAACTCACACCACAGATTTTCAATTATATTCAGGTCTGGGGACTGAGATGGCCATTCCAGAACGTTGTACTTGTTCCTCTGCATGAATGCCTTAGTGGATTTTGAGCAGTGTTTCAGGTCGTTGTCTTGTTGAAAGATCCAGCCCCGGCACAGCTTCAGCTTTGTCACTGATTCCTGGACATTGGTCTCCAGAATCTGCTGATACTGAGTGGAATCCATGTGTCCCTCAACTTTGACAAGATTACCAGTCCCTACACTGGCCACACAGCCCCACAGCATGATGGAACCACCACCATATTTTACTGTAGGTAGCAGGTGTTTTTCTTGGAATGCTGTGTTCTTTTTCCTCCATGCATAACGCCCCTTGTTATGCCCAAATAACTCAATTTTAGTTTCATCAGTCCACAGCACCTTATTCCAAAATGAAGCTGGCTTGTCCAAATGTGCTTGAGCATACCTCAAGCGGCTCTGTTTGTGCTGTGGGCAGAGAAAAGGCTTCCTCTGCATCACTCTCGCATACAGCATCTCCTTGTGTAAAGTGCGCCGAATGGTTGAACGATGCACAGTGACTCCATCTGCTGCAAGATGATGTTGTAGGTCTTTGGTGCTGGTCTGTGGGTTGACTCTGACTGTTCTCACCATTCGTCGCTTCTGTCTATCCGAAATCTTTCTTGGTCTGCCACTTCGAGCCTTAACTTGAACTGAGCCTGTGGTCTTCCATTTCCTCAATATGTTCCTAA